>CAUYLG010043425.1:0-81152 GCA_963573385.1 Cacajao melanocephalus
ATACATGTGTATTATGTGTATGTGTGTGTCTCTGTGTATATTTGTGTTTTATATGTGTATATACATGTGTATATGTGTGTGTATTATGTGTATGAGTGTGGGTCTGTGTGTATATGTGTGTGTATTATATGTGTATGTGTGTGCCTGTGTGTATATTTGTGTATTATATGTGTATATGGGTCTCTGTGTGTGTGTGCATGGATGCATGTGGATGCATGTATGTGTGTGCATGTGTATGTGTGTATTATATGTGCATGCATGTGTGCCTGTGTATATATGTGTATGTATACTATATGTGTATGTGTGTGCCTGTGTGTATATGGGTGTGCATTATGTTTACATGTGTGCTTTTCTGTATTATATGTGTATGTGTGTGTATTGTGTATGTGTGTGTGCCTGTTTGTATGTGTGTGTGTATTATATGTGTATGTGTGTGTACTATATGTGTGTGTGCCTGAGTGTACATGTGTTTGTAGTGTATGTTCATGTGTGCATGCCTGTGTGCATATGTGTGTTATATATGTATTTTGTGTGCCTCTGTGTACATGCATGTAGTATATGTGTGTGTTATATATGTATTGTGTGTATCTGTATGTTATATGTGTAGTCTATGTGCCTGTGTCTATATGTGTGTATTATATACATATTGCATGTGCCTGTGTGTATATGTGTGTTTTATATATGTATTGTGTGTGCCTGTGTGTATGTGTTACATGTGTATTGTGTGTGCCTGTGTGTATGTGTGTTATGTATGTATTGTGTGTGCCTGTGTGTATCTGTGCATGTTATATGTGTATTGTGTGTGCCTGTGTGTATATGTGTGTATTATATATGTATTGTGTGTGCCTGTTTTTATATGTGTGTGGTATATGTGTATTATGTGTGCCTGTGTGTATATGTGTGTGGTATATGTGTATTGTGTGTGCCTGTGTGTATACGTGTGTGGTATATGTGTATTGTGTATGCCTGTGTGTGTGTGCACCCTCTTGCTTCAGCACTCATGCAGTACATCATTAGTTCTTTCTGTAGCCTACTTAGTGCCACATGTTTCAGGTGGCTTTTTTTCTTTGCATTTTTGTACTTTTTGTTTGTGGTTTTAGAGTTTAAAACACTCCCAACTATACTGATACAGTGCTGTCCAGGGCAAGAAGGCTGTGATGTGCCTTATGGAGAAAACAGTTGTGTTAGATGCGCTCGCTTCAAGCATGAGTTATAGAGCAGGTGGTTGCAAGTTCAATGTTAACAAATCAGTTATAACCAGTCATGCATCGCTTAACAATGGGGATACGTTCTGAGAAAGGCATCTTAAGACAATTTTGTTATGTGTATACCCTGTAGAGTGTTCTTACGCACACCTCGATGTCTAGCCTACTACACACCCAGGCTGTGTGGTATGCCCTACTGCTCCTGGGCTACAAACCCGCACAGCATGCTACTCTACTGACTACTGCAAGCAGTGGTAACACAATGGTAGGTGTTTGTGTATCAAAAAACAGAAAAACTACAGTAAAAATATAGTCTTACAATGTCATGGAACCAACATCTATGTGGTCCATCACTGATTGAAATGTCATTATGTGGCACACGACTGTATATTTAGTAAGTTGTCTTTACACAGAAACACATGTAAAACAAAGTTATGTGTTGATTGGTTGATGAAAATGTGACCAGAGGCTTGCAGGACCCAAACCCAGTATATCCGCAGGAGCAGTGGTTCAGCCTTCAATAATGCACAATTTGCAGTGATTTTATAGAATATGAAGGCAGGGAAGAGCAAGGACCCGCTGTACGTGTGTGAGCCTGGCCTCTGAGGAAAGCAGGTTCCTCCAAATCAATGATGAATGAGAACTTCATGTAAATTTGTTCTGAAACTTGGGTGCACATTAAATTAACAGTGAGTCATTAAAAAAGAATCCGTGACACCTATAGGCACTGCCCTTCTCCAGAGTCTGCTCTCATCAGATTGGCAAGAGGCACGGGCATCAGTGTTTTCAAGGAGCACCAGGTGATCCTCACATGCAGCCCCGGTTGGAAATCTCCAGTGTATTAAGGAACTCAAATGACTCAATAGCAGAAAAGCAAATAACTGATTTTTAAAATAAGCAAAAGACCAGAAGAAACATGTCTCAAAAGAAGATACAAAAATGGCCAAAAAGTGTGTATAAGAACGTTCAACATCGCTAATTATCAGAAAAAGGCAAATGAAAACCACAAAGAGATATCACCTCATACCTGTTAGAATGATTACTAACACAAAGACAAAAAATAAGAATTGTTGGTGGGGATGTGAAGAAAAAGGAATCATTACACACTGTTGGTGGGAATGTAAATCAGTAAAGCCATAAGGAAAACAGTATAAACAGGATAGAGATTCTTCAAAAGCTACAAATAGAATTATCATATGATTCAGCCATCCAGCTACTGGGTATACATCCAGAGGAAATGAAATCAGCACATCAAAGAGACACCTGCACTCCCACTTTTATTTCAGCTTTAGTTACAGTAACCAATTTATGGAATCAACCCGAGTCTATCAGTGGATAAATGGATAAAGAAAATGGATAAATGGATAAAGAAAATGGATAAATGGATAAAGAAAATGGATAAAGGAAATGGATAAAGACAGTGGAATAGTATTCAGCCACGAAAAGAAGAAAATCCTGTCATTTTTGACAGTATAGATAAGCCTGAAGGACTTTATGTTAAGTAAGATAAGCCATACTCAGAAAGGCAAATGCTACATGAGCTCTCTCATATGTGGAATCTAAAAGGGGGATCTCACGGAAGTAGGAGTAGAACAATGGATGCCAGAGGCCAGGGAGGGGAGGGGCAGGAAGACGGAGCTAGTGTGGCCACTGGACACAAAGCGAGTTGGAGGAAGACACACATTCTGGGGTTGTGTTGCACAGCAGGTGACTAGGGTTAGCAAGTACACATGGCACATTTCGAAGTAGCTAAAGAGAGGATTTTAAATGTTTTCACCAGAAAGAAGGAACATGTGTTTGAGGTGATGAATATGCTAATTCCCCTGATTTGATCATTACAAAATGTATGCATGTACCAAAACATGATGTGATACCCCATAAATAGGTACAATTATTATATCTCAATTTAAAAAAAGAATGAAAATGCCCAGTGTACCCACAGCACCAGCTGGAATCTTTCCCAGAGTGTCCTAAAAGTGAAGGAAAACTGCTGGCATACTCATAGGAGCTGGAAGATATCTGCTGGTTTCTCCACATCCACCTTCCCTCCCACCCCCTTTAAGCATCAAAGCTGGCTTTGAACACCGTGATGCGGGGTCCAGTCCTGGACAAGATTCCTCATGTGCAACCTCCAGTGTGGCCCAGTGACCAGAAGTGATGTATGGGGTCTGGCTCTCTGGACTCAAACCTCACCACACACATACTGTCCTGTGACCTCAGAAAATCACAGACCATGCCTGTAGTGTGGAGATGGTGGTACTTCCCCTCGCATGAAATTCTTTTGAGATTAAAAGAACACAAGCACGTGAGCTGTTTGCACCTGACCTGGCATGTCTTTACTGAATTAGAGGGAGCTGAGACTGTTACCTTCCTGTTTTCTTTGCCCACGTTGAAGCCAATGGTAAAAGACAGAGTGGACAGGTGCTGGTCAGGGCATTGGGGCTGACAGAGTTGATTTTAAGAGGTGGGCAAGGTGGGCTCTGGCCAGGGCCTTCTCCCTGTGAGTCCCAGGATACAGGCAGCTCCTGTTCCGTCACCGGCTAGAAAAACACAGGATCTGCAGGTCGACTTGAGCAGCTCTTTGATCTTGGTGCACCTGCGTGGAATTCACTCTTCGTCTATCCTTATTGCCTGGCATAGAGTATCGGAGATCCAATTCTGTATGAAGGCACTCTGATAACAAAATGCCAAAAATAAATGACAAAATCCCAGGGAAGTATGGAAGCCTCCATGTTAAGAACAAAATGTGTTCTCTCCCAGATTTCCTTCTGCTCAGCCTCATGTGGAGAAAGGGGTGGCTGCGGTAGGAGAGGTGAGGTCTTTGGGAAGCTACATTTCGCTCTCTGTTTGCCCAGAATGACTGTATTAGTACTTCCAGTGGGACCTGTGGAATTGTGTCAGATAAAGCCACATCCACGTGTACCTTGCTTTCTGAAGAGTTACCAAGACACCAAATAGCATCACATCACAGACTGTGCACCCACAAAGGCAGAACACCCAGGCTCAGAGAGTGGTCCCAGAAGCGTGTGCTGCCCAAGGCCAACCAGGGACTCCAGGGCACCAAGGTCAGCTCTCCAGCATCTGCGACCTGCAGCCTGAAAGTCAGCCACGCCTCATAGACCAGCCAGAGGCCACGTGTGGCACTTCATTTTCCGTATCTGGTGGGAAAAACCCATTGGCTCCTCTGATCTTCCCGCCTTCTAACAGTGCTTGGAGAGTCACAGTGGCGGCTGCTCCAGCTTCCAGCTCCCCTTGGAGGTTTCTTTCCACCTCGTGCAGGCCACACAGAATCTCTCGTTCCCATTTTCCTTTCCAATCCTGAGTGTCTGGCCTTGAGGTGCAGAGCAAGCATTCTCAGTCCTGAGCCATGGGGCTGCCTGACTGCCTCACTCACTCACCCCCTGGACCCCCGCAATAGCTCCAGCAGGACAATCACCCTGTACCACCCTTTGCTGAAACTCCTTGTAATGTTGGCTAGAATATAATTTGCTAAGAAACCAAATGTCTTGTAAAGTGTATCCATGTACCATGTCATCCAAGGAGTGTGGTAACTGATTTACAAAGGAGACTTGGTCTGGAATAGCTCGTCTTAACACAGCTTCACATCGCGAACCTCTGGGAATGCATCCTAACAAGATTCCAACAGAAGGCGTGTGCTGTTTCAGGCCCCCATACTGGCTTGTGATTAGTTTCCCTTTAAAATATATCTTAAGTTCATTTACTGGCAGGTGAAGAGTAATTCAGCCCTGAGGTGTTGGTCAGCAAGGCAGAAACCAGGGTCCCAGTAAGAGAACAGCTCCTTCCTGGCCACGGGCTTCTCCTCTGGGCAGATCCCCCCATCCCTTCCTGCCGTCCGCGGGTGGTTGTGGCATATGGCGCAGCAGCTGGAGAGTAGGGTGCCACGCTGCTATAATGAGACCCCTTTGAATCATTAAATAGCATCACAAAGGAAAAAGGCCTCTACAAACAGAGCCCTATATTTAAGTTCATGAATCAATTAATCTTTAAAAGGCAGAGTTCACCTAATAAGCTGGCATCAGAGGGCATCAGCTACACAAGACATGGAAGTCAGGGCGACCACACTGTCAGGACCCTGCATCTGGCAGGATTTGTAGCCATGCTATCGCGAGAGACATAAAATCGTGAGGAAGCAAAGCAAGGGTGCTGCCGCTCCATCCTCAAAGACTCTTTCCTCCTATCCCAGAAAATAGATCCGCCACTCTCTCAGTCTCAGGCACCAGGGGCGTGGCGGGTGGCAAAAACAGCCCAGGGCCTGGGAAGCTCCGGTCTGTCTTGGAACAGGACAATGAGAGAACGCAGGGATGCTTTCTTAGTAAGGGCGAGTGCCCAGTCGCACAATCTGCTGTGGCCTCCACACGTTTTAGCTCATGGAATATTGATGTGTCCATGCTCTCGGCCAAGGTGAGATGGAAACTCATACAATTAAAGGTTTGCTTTTGTCAGGTTGGACAGAATTATGGGCCACACTCAGCTTTTTCTAACTTTCCCCTCAAGTTCACAGAACCCAGGAATCGTGTGAAGTAAGAGCTTTGATTCCCTTTTCAGTGAACTTGCCTGTGTTTCTTTGAATTTTCCTACCCAGTATTCTTTTATTATGGTTTTATTGTCATTATTTGGTCTCTTCATTTTCAGACAAGTTTTTGTTTTATTTGGTTTTACATGATCATTATTTTGAGGAAGAGACAGTTGGAGTTCACGAATCTCTGCCATTATCTATGATTGGGTGGAGTCCAGAGACCTAAGCTGGTCTTTGTCGTGTTGGTCTCTTTTATGCTTGTAAGAGCCCTCCTCCATAACACACACACGAAAGGATGCAACACACACGGACAGACGCAAGTGAACACACACAGACACACACAGAAACACAAGCACACACACAGACACACAGAAACACACAATGGCACACACAGATACACAGAAACACACAAAGGCACACACACATAAACACACACAGAGACACACAGACACACACACACAAACACAGAGACACAAAGACACACATACACACACAAACACAGAGACATATGCAGACATGCAGACACACACAGACACACGCAGGCACAGACACCTAATCACCTACACAGACACACAAACACACACACACACACAAACATAGACACAAGCAAATGCATGCAGACACACACAAAAATAATGCACACATAGACACAAACATACATGCAAACACACATGCAAACACACAGACACACACACAAACACACAAACTCACATGCCCCATGGAAAAAAGAACACAACCGAATCCAGAGAAAAAAAATCAAATGAATTTCTAAATATAGGCATTTTCATAGTCGCGATTATTGTGCATACCTTTTTATTTTGCTTTGTTTTTAAGTGTAAAGCAGAATCAGTTCTTGTGAAAGACAAGAACATTTTGGTTTTTAAGACCCAGGCTTTTTCCATAAAAGAGTGTTTTACAAGGGGCAGACTATTTTTCTTTTAATTAGTTGAATATGCAGAGCCTGAGCCCTGAACACAGAGTCCATCCAGGAGCAACAGTTAGGATAAATTTTTCCCAGCCAGGGAAACCCAATACAAAACTGTTCTCCTGGACTCTGAAGGAAGTAAATCTGCAGAACTTAGGGAAGAACCAATACAGTCAAAGCACAGGTGGAATCCTCCTCCCCGTCACCCTCTTCCCCATCGCCCTCCTACTCATCACCCTCCTCCCCGTCGCCCTCCTCCCCGTCACCCTCCTCCCCATCACCCTTCTCTGCAGCCTGAAGCAGGAGGGAAGGAGTGGCCAGACCTCCATTAAGGACCCCTAAGAAGGGGCCGGCCCTGCCCGTCCAGCAGCCAGGCCATCAGGAGATGCCCCCGCCAGTGCTGTCTGCAGCTGGGGTGCTGCAGGGAGCCTGTGTCTGGGGAAGGAGCACAGAAAGTGTGTGTGCCTTCAGAGGGGAGTCCACAATGCTGAGAGCAGGCAGGCCAGCTTCCTCCCCTGTGACAAGGTGTGTGTGTCCTGGGAGACACAGCCAGTGTCAGCTGGAGGACACTGGAGATGACCTAGGAGAAGGCAGGTGACCATCGATGCAGGGAGCCACATCAGGGAAGCTGCCAGGATGGGCCCCAAGCACGCTTAGCACCCCAGGGACAGAAGCAGATGCAGCTTTGAGGAGGAGGAAGAGCCTGGGGCTTGACTGAGAAATCACTGAATTTGATGAAATTCACCTGTAAAATTAAAATCAGGCAATTTTTTGTCAAGCAAAAATGGAAGTCAGAAAACACAAAGTCGATTAACGAAAAATGTGGAAAGTTCAGTGGTCAAGGGTGGGCTTTTTGCAAGTCTGCCATTCTATGCAGTAGACGCTTCCAGTGGCCCCCCAGACAAAGGTTCTAAGGACAGGTAAAAGAGCCAGATTTCAACAGCATTTCAGAAACCTGAGCGTGTCTCTCAGCAGCTCCAGAAGCAAGTGAAGCAAAAGCTAGCCTTAAAGGAAATCACATTTTCCAAACAGGTGTTGGAAAAATAAAGTACCTCCATTTCAAACAAAGCAATAAAGTCAATAGGTGCTGTCGCTGTGGATGGGAAAGTGTGTCCTGCTGTGTTTTTCAAACTCGGGGCTGTGACCCACGGTAGGTGCTGGAAGCAACTCACTGGCTTTTGCCAGCATTTTAATAGCAAGAGAGAAGCAGAAGAGAAAATACCAGATTGCACTGCAGGTGGTAAAGCTAAGCATTCCTGTGTAATATTGTGTGTGTACAATTTCTAACAGTGGTTTGTAATCTAAGATCTGAAGCCACTGAAATAATATGCCAACTTTGAAATAAATTATTAATCCATTTATGTTATTTTAACCATAGAATCCTACCCATTGTAATTTTTTATTATCTCGGTATTCCAGTTGTCTATTGTTGCATAACAAACTACTCCAAACTCAGTGGCTTAAAAGAACCACTGTTGGCTGGTTGTGGTGGCTTATGCCTGTAATCCCAGCATGTTGGGAGGTGAAGGTGGGCAGATCACCTGAGGTCAAGAGTTTGAGACCAACCTGGCCAACATGGTGAAACCCTGTCTCTACTAAAAAAATACAAAAATTAGCTGGGCATGATGGTGGGCACCTGTAATCTCAGCTACTTGGGAGGCTGAGGCAGGAGAATTGCTTGAAACTGGAAGGTGGAGTTTCCAATAAGCTGAGATTGTGCCACTGCACTCCAGCCTGGGCGACAGAATGAGACTCTGTCAAAAAAACAAACAAAAAAAACACAGTTCTCTCTCCCTCTTTCTCTTCCTCTTTCTTTCTCTCTTACATTCTTTTTTTTTCTTTCTTTCACTCTCACTTTCTTTCCTCTCTTTTTTCTTTCAAAAAAAAAAAAACACAGTTTCCTATTCCAAAACACTGTTTCACATTCCATGATTTGGTGAGTCAGGAATTGTGCAGGGCTCAGCTGGGTGGTTCTTCCGTTATCAGGGGAATGGACAGAAGCTGACCAGTGATGCTTATGGGGAAGATGGCTGCTGTGGGGGACTCAGGATGGCACGCCTCACATGCCTGGTTTGTAGGGTGGCTGGAAGCCTGAGCTCAGCTGGGACTTTTGACCTGAGCATCTATCTGTGGCCCTCTGGTGCAGTGGACTTGGGGCAGTTGTATTTCTGATGTGACAGCTCAGGTCTGCAGTGGGTTTTGGAAGTTACAGCCTGGGTTGCCTTTTATGACCTGGCCTCAGAAGTCACATAACATCACTCCTGCTCCACTCTATTGGTTGAAGCAGGGTCCAGGGGTGAGGATATGTGGGCCCTACCTCTCTAGGGAGGCAGGCCAAAGAATTTGCAGCCATGGAGATAAAGCATCCACACCTGGCCAGACATTGTAGGGCTTTCCAGGATGGCCAAAGTCTCCTCATAGGATGGGATGTTCTAATGACAGCACTTTCACTGATGGGCTGTAATTCATAGCTAGCCACCAAAATTTGCTGGACTTAGCAGACTACATCATGTACTTTACAGTTCTTAATTATCAGTTGCAAATTCAGGGTATATGAACCTAAATTATTTTCAGCGGTTAGGAAAAGCCTATTTATGAACAGATAAACTCATAATCTACTCCCGATGAGTTTGGTAGCCTCCACGCATCCTCAGTCACACATCTCACCAAGCTAGTGGAAGTCTGCAGAGGAAGCACGATGTATAGCAACATCCTGAGACCGCATCTCATGTCACAGCAAGTGCTCAAAGTCACAGGGTCTGAATCTGGGCTTCAGAAACCCAGGGGCCCCTGGCATTCTGTGTGCCATGTGGTGTGCCATGTGGTGTGCCGTGGGTGTGCCATGGGTGTGCCATGTGGTGTGCTGTGGGTGTGTGATGTGGTGTGCCATGGGTGTGCCATGGGTGTGCCATGTGCTGTGCCATGTGATGTTCCATGTGGTGTGCCATGGGTGTGCCATGGGTGTACCATGTGGTGTGCCATGTGGTGTGCCATGGGTGTGCCATGTGGTGTGCTGTGAGTGTGCCATGGGTGTGTGATGTGGTGTGCCATGGGTGTGCTGTGTGTGTGCCATGGGTGTGCCATGTGTGTGCCATGTGCTGTGCCATGAGTGTGCCATGGGTGTGCCACATGCTGTGCCATGTGATGTGCCATGTGGTGTGCCATGGGTGTGCCATGGGTGTGCCGTGTGGTGTGCTGTGGGTGTGCGATGTGGTGTGCCATGGGTGTGCCATGGATGTGCCATGTGCTGTGCCATGTGGTGTGCCATGGTTGTGCCGTGTGGTGTGTCGTGCGGTGTGCCATAGTGTGTAGCTTGTTTCCATTTCCTAAATCAATAAACAATTCGCAAAGGATTCGAAGCTATTGCCTGTGTAGTTGTTTCATAATTTCCTGGGTCTTAGCCATAAAATAATTAGGTAATCTGGAATGCTGGTAGGTTTTCTTTTCTTTTCCTTTTTTTGGGTAAACTACTATTCCAAAAATATATTTCAGTTAGAAGCTATACTTGTAAAAAAGATGATGACAACAAAAAGGGCGCTGGTGAATAAATTCCATTTTGTTTGTTTTACATTTTTAAAACCATAGAGGGCAGGAGTTTCAAGCTGATTTCAGAACCTCCTTGAATATGTTCCCCGAATGTGAGAATGTTTTCCTATCCATCATCTATTTCACAGTGACTTTTAAAAACAGGGTTTGTTGTGTCATTTATAATATGATTCTGCAGCATTTTACAGAGTTTCACAGATTTAACAATAGGGTTATTTAAAACCATCTTTCTTATTCTCACTATATTCTTTTTTGGCTGGGAATTAGAAAAGTTTTTGGAAAGGTTTTAACTCATCTCTTCAGATTTATAGATCCATAAATAGAGGAAAGATAGATGGATAGATAGATGAATAGATAGATAATAGATGATTATAGATACTTAAATGGTAGATGGGTTTAAAACAAAGTAAGTCGAGCTGAGATGCTGCACGGAATTCTTGATGTGAAGGAGCTGGGGTTTGTGCTCTTTGGTGAAACAATGGTAGAATGAGTGTATTGATGATCCTATATTCAATGCATATGCTGTGCCAGCTCTGTGTCCTGTCTGAGACACTCTGCACCACACTATGAGGGGACACAGTTGTCCTCATGTCACAGAGAAAAGGGCAGTGACCCAGAGGTTCAGAGACCCCCTCACTTACCTCGGCTGGTCAGCTGGCCCTGGGCAGGTGGACAGCAGAGCTGGCCCCTGAGCAGGGGCTCACAGACTGGAGCCAGCATCCCTCAGAGGAGATGTCTGGGTCTCTCTGGGAAGGAGGGGTGCTTTATTTCCTTTTCTTTCTTTTGTTTCCGTTCTCTAAATCAGGGTTCCATAACCTGGGCACTCTCTGCCTCTGGGACGGGACAGTTCTCTGTTGGTGGGGGCGGTCCTGGATACTGTATCTGATGATTACAGTGGGCTCCCTGGCTTCTCCTCACCTACAGCAGCAGCAGCAGCAGCAGCAGCCACGCCAGTCGTGACATCCCAAAATATCCCCAGACATTGTTCAATATTCCCTGCGGGAGCAAAATCACCCCCCACTCAAGTGGAGAACCATGGTTCTAAATGAACCAAACTGCCCGTGACTAGGTCTATAATTAAAATTATGTATTTTTAACATAGAATTTTCATAAATCTGAGAAATCAAACAGAATTTTCTCTTCTAAACTGTCCTTTTAAAAACTTCTCCTTCAAAACAAAACACGTCCCCTACAACAGATGTCCACCCTGAGGAAACCTGACTGTGGAGTTACATACAATCAGGTCATCTTCAGCTGCGACCTGGCCGAGTCCCCGGGAGAAGGTCCTTGAGGGTGGCTGCAGTTGAGTGTGGCCCCTGCCATCCACCCTCCCCCACCCCAGGACACCGCGTCCCGCCGTGTGGACAGAGAAGAATACTTTCACAACAGTACTTTGCCGGCTGTCACAGGTACAAACTACCTGGATATTTAGATACGAGAGCATCTAACAGGGCACCATCAATCTTTTATGGTAAGAGAATACATAAATTATAAACAAATATGTCCTTTGGTCTCGTAGAACAGCATAATGATCAAAGAGACACAATAGAAATGCATTTGCTTCTGCAGTCGGCGTATTCCCCCAGCTCGTGAGCTGTGCTGACGGACAGCCCGGGAGCTGCCAGCTTTTGTTCCATCTGTCAGAGTATACTTACCTCCTGTTGTTTTAAGTAATCAATATGGGGGCTGAAATCACCTACTGCTACCTCCGCTACCTCCTATTTTGTCCACTCATAAATTATGGATCACTGCACAACATCAAGTGTACAATTTCGATTGCATTTGCTAATCATTGATCAATAATTCAGGAGCCTCTCCTCCTTCAAGGGCCCCTGGCTTCCTGCGGCATGCGGCACCGGGCTGACAGTGAGCAGCACAGGCGTCCCTTATCACAAAGAGCAGCCGCAAAAACAACTTGTTTAGACTTGTTTCTTCTCCTTTCCCTTCTTATTTTTCATGAGGGTGACTTTGTACTTCTGTGCGGCGCCGTCCTCTGCTTGTTAGCTGTAATGACGACAGTCTGGCTGCCGCAGAAGCCAGACGCAGCCCTGTTTCTCGGTTTGCGTAGACAGGGCACTTAGCAAAACGGTGTCTTTCTGTTTTGTTCTGCGGCTCCGTGTTCTTGTGTTTGTCAGTGAACTGAGTCCTGGGGGGCGGCGGGAGGAGGTGTCTCTCCCTGTTTGCAAGGCAGGATCCTACCTCTGGGCGTGCAGCTGGGGCACAGACCCCTCATTGTGCCTCTGAGACTCACACACAGGCTCGCTGCAAGTCTGGAGGGAGATGCGCTACCCTTCAGAAAAACAGGCAGAACACACCTGAAACTCGCAGCTATTTTAAGGGCCAGCTCTGGTGGTTGTGTTGTGTTTTTAGGTCTGTTTCTGTTTCAGTCCAGGTCTCCATGTTTGCGTTTCTGTGCTTTCAGCAAGATGGTGAAGTTAAAAACCACGATGCTTTCAGAAACCCTTTCGCAGTTTTACTAGAAAGTGTCGCCTTCGTCTAACCTCTTGGAGGACAGTGAGGTTGGACCTTCTCCTATGGAACCTGCAGCTCCCAGGATGCCTCTTATTGATGGAGAAAGAGAGAGGGACAGAAAGCAGAGTGCGGAGGAGAAGCGATCGGGTTTCCAGGAGCCATTCAGCAATGAATTTCTGGGAAACCTTTTCCACAAAAGGCAGCCACAGAGGGCCCTGGAGGTTGCCTGCACGCTAGGCACAGCCCACCCGCCCCCTCTGAAGGAGCAAAAGGGCATGAAGGGGCCTTTGTCATCCCCCAGAGCCTCAGGCCTGTCTCCCCCTCCTCTCAGCCAGCTGAGGGAAGCCGCCCTGCAGCCGAGGCCTTCTATAGAAGCTGCTGGCCTCACCCATTGTCACCAACCAGCAGGGGGGCTGTGGCCATAGGAGGCTCTCAACAACTTAAAAATTGTGAAAAAAGAAACAGCAGGAAGGCCAGAGGGGAGGACGAAAGGAAAAGGTTTAAGACAATCTTGTGGCAAGAAGCCGTTAGGGGTGATGGAGGGAAACAAAACTTTTTTTAAAATGGAAAAAGAGAAAGAGGAAACAGGAAATGCTTTAAAAAAAATTAAGTGAAAGTGAAGACAGACTAAGGTTGGAAGCAAAGAAGGAAAACGAGACCAGCAAAGAGAGCCCACACCTCCTCTTTGCCGGCCTCTCACCTGCTCTCATCCTCTCTCACCTCTGCCTGATCCACCCCAGGCACAGCGCCCACCCCACTGGGTCCCCCAGGAGACCACACTGTCTGTTGACTAGTGCATGGATGTAGCTGCTTTGGAGTTAAAAATAGAGAATAAAACACAATATCATTTCCTAAAGGAAAACCCTTGGCATTGCCCAAATGACCAGTGTAAGTTCTGCTCCTGCCCAGTCCACCCCAGGTCCAGTTCCCAAACTTTCCTACCACTCCCATGCAAGAGAAGCAGTGGAGAGGATGCTGGCAGGTGCACGTTAACATTTCCGAGGCCAAAGCGACGCTCCCTGGCTCACCCACCACTGGAGGACACGCGTCTGACCGGAGAGGGTCGACCACAGTCCTCCAAGGGGTCCTCAGCACAGCCCAGTCCCGTGGGTAATGCTGAGGAGTTTCCTTTGGGAAATGACCTTTTATTCCATATTTTCAACTCCCAACGCATTACATGTACATGCTAGTCGACCAGCAGTTGTGGTCTCCCCTGGTTTGATGAGAGGAAGGGACTGATTTGACACCACGACCCCCTGAGAAACTCACTCAGGGGGTTCCCCTTCTCACTTCCCATGGCCTGCCAGCAGGAAAGGATCATCTCCAAGGTCCCCCGCGGTACTCGTGTTTGGATTCTGTTCCTTGAACTGGCTCAAGCCTCTCAGAAGGAACTGCTCAGAAATACACACACACATCTGCTGGGGCCACCCCCCAGCAGCAGAAGCTCAGGGCCCTTCACCCTGAACTCAGCATCTACGCCCAGAGAACTGATCTGCTAAGAATGGTGGGGACAGCTCTTCTTAACCTAGAGAAACTCAAAGTCCCTTCTGCTGTCAGACTGGGAGCCTCTGTACATCAAACAAGAAGCAACCCCAGTGAACACTGCCACCACGTTGCCTCCGGTTCACCCTACCAGAGTCCTCCAAGACACTGAGGAGTTATGCCTTATAATAAGTCCTATAAATCACGTGCATTGTCAACACTTTTATTTTCCCCAAATCATCCATCCATTCTTCCATTCATCTCTCTCTATATCTACCTTTTTATCTATCTATCCATCCAGCCATCTATCCATCCAGTTATCTGTCTATCTATCATAGATATTTCTCATTACCAAATGCCCTTTTTCTTTCAATATGTAAATAATTCACAGTTTTCCAATAAACTAACTGTGAGGGCACTGCTGTCACCCCGTGTCTTTTAAGTTCTCACTTCTTTTTTAGTGATGGGTTCAGATTGTCCCAGCCCACTCTGTGTCCTTTTTGAGGAGCGTGTGCAGGCTCTGCTGTGCGTGTCTGTGTGGTGTGCGCCTGTGTGCATGCTTGCGTGTGCGTGTTCTGCTGTGCGTGTCTGTGTAGTGTGTGTCTTTGTGCATGTGTGTGCAGGCTCTGATGTGCGTGTCCACCTGTGTGCATGCTTGTGTGTGCGTGTTCTGCTGTGCGTGTCTGTGTAGTGTGTGTCTTTGTGCATGTGTGTGCAGGCTCTGCTGTGCGTGTCTGTGTGGTGGAGCAGCACCTTCTGATGGGACAAGAGCAAAAGTGCCCACAGCCTCCAAGCCCTGGATGTGTCCCACTTCCAGCCAAACGCATCCAAGATGTTTTCCTACAGTCTGCGTCAGCTTGGCCTGTGGGGCACCAGGACCAGGAAAGCATGGTGACTGGGGTCTGCAGAGGTCTGAGAAAGGTTTTTGTAAGCTCATGGAGTGGAACTGAATGGCTTTTTTCAGCCCAATTTAAAATGATGGGTTTCAGCGCCCTCTGGCCCAAGCCCCCCCTGTTCCACCATGAACTTTATGACAACAAGAAAGAAGTGCGGGCGCCTGCAAACGAGCCTTGCAGATGTTTTCTCAGAAAAGTAAGGCATAATTATAGGGTAGCTTCCAGCTCACTTTCTCTTTAAACATCAGCACAAGTAATACTGGAAGAGAGGAAGGGGTTGTTTCCATGTGTCCCCCATACTCACTCTGGGTTCTGAAATGTCTGCACGTGAACAGAATTACAGCACATCATCCACTGCCCTCCAAGAAGGCTCCGGGCTGAGTGGTACCCATGTGCTCTGGGCTGACGCTAGCGGGGACCAGAAGCAATCTTGGGGTGCTCTCAGTCTGGCTGGGAAAAGAGCCACTGAACAAAGACCAGCAACCCCACCAAAGGAGCTGGGGACCAGATACATGGGGAGATGCCACAGGGGACACAGGGTGAGGAGCCCTGCTGTCCCAGGGCTGGCACAGAGGCTGTGGAGGCGGCCTTGTAGGAGGGGTGAGGATGGCCCGTGTGGCTCCCTCCAGGACAGGGAGCCGAGGTGTCCAGAGGCCTGCCCTCTCCGTGGAACAGGGAGCTCCCGGGAACCCAGTATGCCTGCCACTCTCCCTTCACCTCAACCTCAGTAGCAGTTCCGGGAACAAGTCACATAGCTGAGCAGCATGCTACTGTCTATGAAGAAATGTGAAGCTTCTCTAAACAGCCCCTTCCATATGCTTCAAATACTTGATTCATTGAACTTCCTGGGCTTGGGATTAACTGTAGATCCTGGGAGGAGGCAAGTCAAGTTCAGATTCTTTAGAGTTACATGTCCTGTCTTCACATACTCATGTTTTATGTCAAGGGGCAAGGGCTGCGAGTGCACTTTCTAATGTGTAAAGTGCACAGTGATTGATGGTGCTGCCCTGCTGATTCCTCTGTGCTCTGCCCCTGGGTACCCGCCTCAGTCACGCCACAGTCCAGACCTGCACTGCTCCATGTCGTAGCCACACGGGCTGCTGGACATTCCAAAGGTGGCCGGCATGACGGAAGACCTAAACCTGAAATGTCAATCTTAATTAACTTATGTCGAGATTTTATGTCTGAAGCTGAATCGATTGGTTTCCCATTAAACACAATTTGATTTCTTTTTTTCTTTTTTGCTAAGGCTGCATTTCACTTAAGCTATTAAAAGTGTGGCACCTGATGTGAGATGCAGTGTAAATGTTACATAGTCACAGATTTTAAAGACTTTACCCAATTGAAAATGCAAAATATCTTAATAATTATTTATGTTAATTACACATGGAAGTAATATTTTGTCTACACTGAGAAGATTTCTTTTTATATTTCATCTGCTTCTTTTTACTACTCAAAAACAGCTCCTGGACAACTGTAAATCACCTCGGTGGCCCGACTTTATTTCCACTGGAGGACCCAGATCCGGAGGGGAGGAGTTAGGTCTGAGGACAAACATACATAAACAAGGGAGGATGTCAGTGGGACAGGACCAGAGCTCCTCCTCCTCCGAGTGTCTCCTGGAGCCCATGGTCCTTCTCATGCTCGCTCTGTTGCTCTGTCTTCCTTCTGGGGTGGCCAGTTACGAACTGGCAGAGGGCGAAGACTCCTGGAGGCGGGTCGGGCGTGTTTGGGGAAAGAGTGCTTTCTCTTCCGTTCTGCCTCCTTTGTTCTCCCTCCCAGTGGTGAAGGAGCCACTCAGCCCTCTCCCTACCTCGGAGCTATGCAGGAGGAGGCCCGAGCCGCAGAATGTGCAAGGAAACCCCGTGATGTGAGTTCTTGGTTCACATCCTGGGGGCCAAACACGAACACCTGGCTTTTCCAAAAGGACTTGAAGTGGGCTGTGGAATTAACTTACCCTAAATACTTTTAATATTTAATGATGTACTAAGGGGATTAAACTGAACAGTTGTGGAAATTGATATATGTAGCGTATCAGAAAATCTAACAACAGATCTAAAGCTCATTCAAAGTTTGCGGATCATGTCAGGCACCTGCCCTTTGGAAGGTTCTAAAGAGAAGATGCTAAATACAGGCTATTACTTGTTCATTATTCTACCATAAAATAAGAATTGGAAAGAAGAGTTCCTGCGTAGCCACACACTCCTGGACAATGACTTGTTTTTACAAACATTTTTGAACAGCCGCAGTCAGTGATCTCTGGGTGTCTCTGAAGAGCTCGCCAGGTTCCATCCCCGGGGCAAAGAGCGTGAAGTCTGCCCTGCATCTGTCAAAACAGCTCCAGAGTCCAGGCACACACATCGAAAGGTTAATCAAAGGATGGGGATATTTAGTAGGCCTAGTTAGTCCATTTATAGTTCTCGGTTTTGTTGGGGTTTTTTTGTTTGTTTCTTTGTTTTGAGACAGGATCTTCCTGTGTCACCCGGGCTGGAGTGCAATGGCCACAGCCTCCTGGGCTCAAGCAATCCTCCTACCTCAGCCTCCAGAGTAGGAGTGGCTGTGTCTACAGGTGCATGCCGCCACCCCATGCTAATTTATTTTTTTAAATTTTGTAGAGATGGGGTCTTACTATGTTGCAGAGGCTGGTCTCAAACGATCCTCCTGCCTCAGCCTCCCAAAGTGCTGGGATTATAGGCACGAGCCAACATGGTTGTTAATAACATTTACTGAGATATAATTCAAACATAACATCCCCCCTTTTGAAGTGTGCAATCAAGTGATCAAGTGTTTACAATCTATTGACAGGGTTGTACAACTATCCCTATTACTTACTTGTAGAACGTTTTTCTGTCACCCCCAAAGAAGCTCTGCAGCCCATCCTCCCTGCCTTGCTGCCTCTGGCAGGCACTCATCTACTTTCTAACTCTGGTCCCTCTTTCTTTTATAAGGACACTAATCCCATCATGAGGGGCCCCACCCAGGTGAGCTCGTCTCTCTCTAATCACCTCTTAAAGGCCTCCCTTCCTCACACCATCACATTAAGGGTTAAGGCTTCAACATGTGGATGGGGGAGGCACATTCAGTTCATAACAGGCAGATTCAAATAACGATGATAAAATGGAGTTGAAAATGACACAATCTCTCTGCCAATCCATAAGCTGTGCTTTTAATAAATATCAAGCTGTAAAGATTGCTCTGATTCAGCCAGAGGATTATATGGTCAGGGTCTGGGGCTATATTTAAGCCAAGCAGAGAAAGGAAAACTTAATAGTTTTGGTGACAGCCGTGATGTTGAGTAAAGGCAGCATTCGTGGAGGATGGCCATGCGATGAGGAGGAAAGTGGGCAGGATACAAAAAAGAAAGTAGGGCCTGTCTCCCAACACAAGACCCACGTGAAGCTCAGGCTTCCAAAGGCCGCTTGCAGACATGTCTTAGAGGCCACGCGCAGCACAGGTGGTTTTAAAATGCGCTTGGCTGCACGTCTGCTGCCGGGACTGGCAAGGTCAACTGCTCTAACAACAGCAATCATGACAGCAGGTAGTAATACACTTGCGGCATGTGGGCCAAGCACGGAGCTGCATCAACAACGGCGTAAATTTCAGAAGCGTGTTGTAACTGAAAAACACCAGGCAGAAAAGACTCATACTAAATAATTTTATCTTATAAAAATCTAGAGGCTGGGCGCAATGGCTCACACCTGTAATCCCAGCACTTTGGGAGGCCGAGGCGGGCGGATCACCTGAGATCAGGAGTTCAAGACAGTCTGACTAACATGGTAAAACACTGTCTCTACTAAAAATACAAAAAAAAAAAAATTAGCTGGGCATAGTGATGGGCGCCTGTAATCCCAGCTACTCAGGAGTCTGAGGCAGGAGAATCGCTTGAACCAGGGAGGTGGAGGTTGCAGTGAACCAGGATCCTCCCATTGCACTCCAGCTTGGGCAACAGAGTGAGACTCTGTCTCAAAAAAAGAAAAAAAACCTAGATATAGCAAAATATGGAGGCAGAAGCAGATGAGTGTCCATCAGGGGCCAGGCTTGGGGAGAGAGGGGCAACTGCAAACGGACAGAAGGGAGTGTTTTACAATGATGTGCAGCTGCCAATATGCACCCAACTGTACATGTAAAATGAGCAGATTTTACTGAATATCAACTGATATCTCAATAATGACAACACAACGAATTTTGCATGACAAAATAAGTGAAATAAAACTAAAAAAGCTGAGAAGAATTTTCAGAGGTAAAGTAGTGTGTTGTCTCCTGACTGAAATGCTACACGTTGGTTAATTTGATTAGATAGTTTCTTGGAGTTCCTGGTGTCCATTCCCTGAGGGGCCTGATGACCAACCCCTGAGAGGCCTAGTGACTTCTGCAGCAAATCCTTAAGGTGGGGGAGTGTTTCAGGACACCGAGATTACCCATCTGTCAGTGGGCACTTGCTGCAGGCCCCGGGCAACTGGTCTGACCAAACCTGGACCAATTGCAACTTTCTCTAGGAATTTACAGTGAAGATTTGAGAATCAGAGAGGATGTTGGTCTGCACATGTCTGGAACTGAGATGAGAACACTACATGGAGAAGAGCAGGCTGGAAAACACAGAAAGGCAGGGCTCCCAGAAACCGTAAGTCACTTCTGTAGCCAGCCTAGACTTCCGTAGCCAGCCGACCTTCGCAAGGAAGCCATGCCATCCCCCGGCCGACCCTGACCAGGTGGGACCCCGGAGCCCAGGAAGGACAGACACAAATGCTCATTGCTGTGGTGTTCATGTGGGCCTCAGAGGCTGAGCCAAGCTGGGAGACTGCTTCTGACCTGTCCCCATCCTCTCCAGGGACCTGCTGCCTCTCTGCGTGGCCGTGGGGCACTGCCTTTGCTTTGTGAGCAAGGTCAAACACTGTGACATCAGACAGTGAAAACAAGGGACAGAGTCAGGACCTCTAAAGGGCATTCCCAAGGTTCTTGCTACTCAAAGTCTTCATTATTTTATATCCTTGTGCTTATTCAAGTGCAGCCGAGCAATGCATTTTCCCAGAAGTCTATGCATGCCCTGGAGCCTGCACGGGACACGCGCACATCCCTTGGCCCTTCCTCCACATGCCATACAAGCCTTTCTCTTCCTCTGCTCCTTAGGAGCCCCTCAAACCTCTTTCTCACCACAGTTTCTGCCCTGAGGTTTCTTTTTTATTAATTTTTTATATTTCCATAGGTTATTGGGAAACAGGTGGTGTTTGATGACTTGAGTTCTTTACTGATAATGTGTGAGATTTTGGTTCACCCGTCACCCTAGCAGTATACGCTGCACCCAAATTGTAGTCTTTTGTCTTTCATCCTCTTCCTACCCTTCCCCCTGAGTCCCCAGAGTCCAAGGTACTATTCTTATGCCTTTGCATCCTCATGGCCTAGATCCCACTTATGAGTGAGAACACAGGATGGTTGGTTTCCATTCCTGAGTTACTTCACTTAGAATCATCGTCTCCAATCTCATCTCACCTTGTACAAAAATCAACTGAAGATGCCCTGAGGTTTCTGAAACTTGCTGTCACACTGCCTGTCTCTGCACAGCTCCCAGTCAGCGGGCCTGACCAAGTCTTCCAGCTCTGGGACATGGGCTGAGTCCCTTTCCTGGGTCCCATCCATAGCCTCTGACCTCGTGCTTCCTTTCACTGTTTCTTGCCCTGGTTTGTCATTTTATTCACTTTCTGGTATGTCCAGTAAGTTCACAGAAGGCAGGAAATTTAGTTTTTCTCTTCACCACCTAGCCGACGCAATGCACAATTAAGTGCTTAATAAATGTCTTTTGATGGTAATAACAGCCACATGGATGATAATGGTGGTGAACTCCCTCCTGGGAGAAGTTTGCACACTTTGAGAATTGCCTCACTGGAATTGAATTATGAAATGGAAACTCGGTTGCTGTAGATCTTGGGTGAACCACAAGGTTAGTGGCTTAATGAAGGGTGGGATAATGGATGCCGTGCTGAATGAGGTGCTAAGTGTTCACCTCTGGCTCAGAAGTGTTTAATTCTGCCCAGACCATTTTAATTCCACATGCTCCTACTTGTGAATTCAGAATAATGTAGTTCATTTGTGAGATAAATTAGTATAGAAACACAATGTTGAAAATGGTAGGTGAGCTTTCTAGATTAAGTTGGTAACAATAAAAAGCTTAATTTCATCAATGTCTAACTTTGTTATTTTTCATTAAATATATATTTCTGATTATGGTGTCACATGGCCTTTCCTTGTTACCATGCTCTGGGTGCCACATTCGTTGCAGAGAGCATATTCCCTCCACAGGGACATCACAGATTGGCTTCATGGAGGGGACAGAGGGGGAACCAGCAGGATGGACCAGCCGTGATTCCAGAGGCCCGTGGGAAGCTCTGCAGAACTGCAATTCGTTTCAAGCAGGGACCACTCCATGGACAGGAATCAAGCCAGCTGGGAGCCAGGGGGCTGCTTAAGAGGGGAGGGGTAGGCTGGAAACTGTGGCTCATGCCTATAATCCCAACACTTTGGAAGTCAAGGCAACAGGATCAGTTGAACCCAGGAGTTTGAAACCAGCCTGGGCAACACAGTGAGACCTCCATCTCTAAAAATTAAATAAAAAATTAGCCAGGTGAGGTAGTGTGCATCTGTCATCCAGCTACTTGGGAGATTTAGCTGGGAAGATTGCTTAAGCCCAGGAGATTAAGGCTGCCATGAGCCGCGTTCGCACAATTGCAGTCCAGCCTGGGCAACAGAGAGATCTTGTCTCAAAAAAAAAAAAAAAAAAAACCAAAACCAAAAACAAATGAAACGTCTCAGAGCAGGAGTGAGGGTTGGGTACAGATGGGACCTTAGACTGCCGCCCCACAGCACAGTCCGAGTGTGCAGGGGTGAAAGTTGGGCGAGGGCTCCCAGCGTGTGCGTTCGTCTGTCACTCCCTTCCCCAGTGCTTGATGCACAGTTGCTGTGCTATTCCCCTGTTCAGGGCCGGGAGAGACAGCCCAGCTATGAATGAGGATCCCATGGCCCCAGTGCTCTTGGGATTCCTTTCCGGGGGAGGGACCCAGGTTCCAGGCTGAAGTAGACAAAAATCCCTAACTCCACTGCTGGACATGAGGGGCACGCAGGGATGAAGGAGCGGAGCCACGGTTTTCAACAATGTCCAGCCGCCCAGGTGACAGGGCTGACCTTCCCAATCTGTGGTTGCCTTATCTGTAGGACAAAGGAAGAGAGTCACTCACACACGGTGGCCATGAAGAACCCATGGTGTGCCCTAGTACAGCAATGGTACAGATGGGCACAAAGGTTAATTTCCTATTTACTTTCAAGCAATGCTTCACCCACTCTCATTCCACAGGGAGAAGAGTCTTTGTAAAACCTTTGTCTTAAATCGGGACCAAGCCATGCTTTGGGATGGATGTCATTATATGTGGCCACTATTTATCTTGCCTTTTTCTGTTGTACCATCAGATCAGGGGCTGTATAGGGCCACCAATCTCCATATTGCAGGGGAGAGGGGGGACTTCCCAGAGAGGTGTCCCAGTTCTACAAGATGTTAAGATCAGTTTTCTCCATTTCTCTTCAATATGACTTCACAGAGAGCATTTTCCAAAGTTGTATTAGTCCATTTTCACATGGCTATAAAGAACTACCTGAGACGTGGTAATTTATAAAGAAAAGAGGTTTGACTCACAGTTCCACATGGCTGGGGAGGCTTCAGGAAACTTGCAGTCATGGCAGAAGGCAAAGAGGAAGCAGGCACATCCCACCATGGCAGAGCAGGAGAGAGAGAGCACAAAGGGGAAATGCCAGACACCTTTCAACCATCAGATCTCGTGAGAACTCACTCACTCTCAAGAGAACAGCATGGGGGAGCCGCCCCCGTGGTCCAATCACCTCCCACCGGGTCCCATCCTCGACACATGGGAATCACAATTCAAGATGAGACACGGGTGGAGACACAGAGCCAAACCATATCAAAGGGTGTCTTCAGTTTCCTGGATCAACTTCAGAGTAAATAGCTGAATTGGACCCCCCAAAACAACCTACTGTAGATCTGCTATGCAGTGGCAAAGAAGAATCAAAATGTCAGTGTCTAATTAAAACCCATAAAGAAAAATTAAATTCCTTTAATGATGCCATTTATTGTCATGGATACTAAGGGTGGAAAACACAGATGAAAATGCATTAAGGAAATTTTGCACATAGTGAGAAATAGACGTTGGGAATCATAACTTGTGGTGTATTTATTCTACAACTGAATTATAATTGTGTCATTTTATTCTGAATATATGAATCAGTGATTTGTGTTAATATAGGGAATAAATGGTTCAGAGTTTATTCTTTGAATTACATTTCTAGGTAATTTTTTCTTTCAATTCTGAAACAGCAATTTAGGAGTTTTCAGAGCCATGCAAACAAAAAATACAATGTTTCTGTTTTAAAAATGGGTACTGAAAATGTGTATTCTATATTTCACAATGTAAGGGTTTTCAAAGATGAGTTTTTTGGGGTCTGGGGGGTGGAATAAGAGAACATCAGCCAAGGCACGTTAGCACCAAGCTCTAGATTTAAGCATAAAATACGAAGTGTGCTTTAAATCTCCCAGCCTACCCAATTGGAAGAGCCTCACATGGTTTCGTTAGGAATTAAGTTAATTGGGTTTGCTGTAAGGTTGGTGTCCTTCCTGCTGGAAGCTTTCCCAGGTCTTCCTCGGCGTTAGTGCCCACCAGCCTCCCCGGTCACCCTGTTAGCCCAGACTTTAATTAGCTCTGGCGTCCTCTTCATAATGATAAATGCAGAGATGATGAATCGAAATGCAAATGACGGTGAAGTGCCTCAGCCATCAGCGCTGAATATCATTAATACCTTCCCACTGTTAAATCGATCACTGTCATCCCCGGATGCCGGCGTGCGGCGGGGCACATGGCTGCCAGCCAGAACGCCTTCCAGAGCCCCGGCAGGCCAGGCTTGGTAGGGTTTTCCTCCCATATGCTTTTATTCATCTTTTGCAGAATATTTGTTTGGCAACCAGAGTTCCAATATATTTCCAGCTGAGATGATAACTATTTTGGGTCAATAAGCAAATAGCTAATTTAGAGCAAAATAAATACCAATAAGTAACTGCTCTCTGAGCATCAAGATCTAAAAGAAAGTCGATGTAGTGAATATATCTGACCCATTTCAAAACTGAAAGAGCTACTTTCAAGCTGTGTATGATGTCAATCTTAAAGAGAAAATTCTATCTATAGCCCCGACGTAAATGATTTTTATTTCTTTTTCCCCAAGGTCTTGGACCACCAAGTAACATAATGGCCACTGTGACAGAATTGATTCTCCCTGGAACTCGTGTTTTTGTAAGAATGAGACGTCTCTTCTCTAGAGAGGTGCCCTGCAAAATGCCTCAAAAACTCATGCCCCTGACAGCGCTGGTCCTCTCCCCTGGCAGCTGAAAAACATTACCTACTCTTGCATGGAGCTGGGCCTCATCTATGAATTTAAGGGGGTTAAGGTGTTACTTTGGCCTTTATATTTTAATGAACTGAAGGGCACACTATTAAAAAAAATTAACATGGGAAAAGAAATAGATAAATTCTACCTGTACCTCCATTTCCGATCCCCCCATTTCTCCAGCCCCTCTCACTTCACGTCAGCCACACTTGTTTTCTCTCTCTCCACCGCACCTGTGTGCTAAGTCACGTGACATCCCCAAAAGGAGCCCAGGGGTCTTCCTGGCCAGCACCCTGGAGACGCTCCTGGTGTGAGTGATATCAGGCTCCATGTTACCTGAAATCTGCCCCCTCCCCAAGCCAAAAGGTGACTCATTTTGATCCTGTTTTCCAAAATTTGAGACATCAACACCTGGAGAGGTTCACCTGAGTACATAAGCTCAAAACGTGTGGAGCAGCCCCTTGTGGGTGTGCTAACAATTTTCCTCCGTCTTCAAGGAAAACTCTCAGTAGAGTGAGGCAGGAAATTGGACCAACATTCTCTTGGTTTTCTCCCCAAATCTGCTCCTTCCACAGTGTCAGTTCCTTTCTCAGAAACAGGTGCCACCATCGAGATGGTCTTCATCACAGAAACCCGAGGCCCTGGTGCACCTCCGTGCCGTCTCCCTCCCGCACCGGGCCCATGCGGCCTCTCCATCCTATGTCCCTCCAAACTCGTCCTTGCTTTGTCTCCGCGGGCTCTGCCTTTGTCCACCCTCCGTCTTCCCCCATAAGTAAGTGCTGCAGCCTCACCTGGACGCTGGCTTCTTTTCCTGAGGTCCCATTTTCCTTGAAATTCATTTTCCAACAGCAAGCCAAGTGACCTTGGGAGATGACTTATGTCATTGGAAAATTCCCATGCTAAAAATATTGCAGAGATTTTCCTTCTCCCTGAGAAAATCTAAACTCCCAGACTTGCCTTCAGAGCCCCTGCCATGTACCCAGGACTCCCTTCTGGACCCCCCGTGCCAGGTCCCTGCCCTCTCTCCTGCCCCTGGCTCTCCCTTTCTTCACCCTACCCGAGTCCATGTCCACCTGAAGACAGGTACATGCAACACCCCTGCGCTACTAAGCTGGGAAAACCCTGCCCGGTAGTTTATGTGACATCACAGGGGATAAATCTCGTGCTGTATATTAGCAAATGGGCGGTTCTAGCCTCTTAGCAGACGTGACCTCAGCAGTTGCTTGATGCCTTCTGCCTCAGATTCCTTATCTCTAACATGAAATATTAGCTGCCTCTTAGGAAGGTTGTAAGGACTAAATGAGGGAATACGTGTGAAGGTGCTTGGACCCTCGGCTCATAAACACGATAAGTGTTTAATGGCTTTACCTCCTATTATCTTGATGGTCTCTGCATGAACATCACTAGGTCCCAGGAGCTTTCCTAGAACTGGTGATAAATTGTGTTTTCCAAAGCTGATCGCACCAGTCTCTTCCATCCCACATGCCCTTCAGCAATAGGATCTTGCCCAGCTCCCAGCTCCCACGGTGAAATGAGGCTGATTTTCTGACCCCCGTTCATCCGGGCGGGATCTGGGATTGCCCTGACGAACCACCTCAGCCTGTGACACTGACCCTCTGGTGGAGACTTTCGAGAATGCTGGGCTCCTCCTTCTTGCCCTTGGGAATGCTCGATGCTCACTCTGGAATGCTCCCTCTGGGATGCCAGCCACTGTGTCCTGAGATGCTCAAGCAACAGAGCGGCCAGACTGCAGGCTCTGGCTGACTTCTGAGCAGCCAGGCTATGACCAGGATCCATTGGCAGCTGAACCAGTGCACCATCTTGGGTATCCAGCATAGTTGAGGCTCAGGCGAGTCCAGCCCTGTCAACATCTGACTGCAACAGCATGGGACGCCCCAGGTGCCAACTGCCCAGCTGAGCCCTGGCAACCCCGAGACTCCTGAGAGCTGAAGCTAAAATGGAGTCCTAACCCACTCAGCTTTCTCTTCCGCTCACAAGGCCTTGTGACGTTGATGAGGTCAGCTCTGCCCTGGTCATTGCCTCTTAAGGCATTTCTCAATTATTATTTCTCCCTCTCTAGGCTGAAATTCCACTAGGACAGGGACCAATTGTTTTCGTTTTCAGCACCGGATGGAGCCCAGGGCCTGGCGGGATCGCAGGAAACACTTGCAGAATAAGTGACTGTGGATGAATGCTGCGCTCTCATCTTTGGAGACATTGTGTTGTCTCCCGGCCGGCAGGCTGACTTCAGTGAGTGATGACAGGTGGAAGCCCAGATCGCTGGCTCCAGGGACCTCACAGGCTGAAAGCCTCATCGACCACTAACACCGATCTTCCAAACCCAGCCACGGGCTGCACTCAGCCCAGCCAGGTTCAGGCCTGTCTATTCTTGAGATGAATTTGACAGTCACTTCTATTAATTGTAAGTGTTTATATTAGGAATAAATGCAACTTTGCAAAGGAAAATCTTAAGTGGCAAGGCAAAGCAATTATATTTTAGTTACGTTTTTAAAATTTCGGTACAGTTATTCTGCTTATCATGTTAATAATTTATAGACATGTCAGCCTAAAAAGACAATAAAGGTAAACTGTTTCCCTTAAAGCATTATCTCTAGCTGTAAGGCAGCTTTTAAAATTACGGTTTTATTAAAATTAACATCTCAATATTACATTTCATAACCGTACCTCCTTCTTTAATGAGATAATGAGAGATTATAAAAGCACCTTTATTTAAGGGAAAGTAATTTCTTCATAAAAAATTAAGATAAATTAATTTCCATCTGACTATAGGTGAAATATTTTATGTGTATAATGCAAACAGAAAAATAAAAGGAGGCAAATGTTTTGTTACCTTGGTACCTATGAAGGTTTTGGCATCCTTTCCAGAGAGTGCTGGCCAACTTCAATAACATCAGGAACATGAGGAAATAAATTAGACATTTTAATTGTGAGATGGTAACGTGCTGATGGAAGAGCTGGGGCAAAGCCAAAACAAATGTTAATGACAAAACAATAATCTAAGTGAAGTCGGAAACATTAGACTCTACGGGCCTCTAAAGAAAATAAAAAAGCAAAATTAGCAGTGCTTCTAAGGTTATGAAGCTCGTAAACTATAGACGATATAAATTGTGAATGAAGTTGACAAATTTTTTATAGATAATACCCACTCCTTTAAGCAATAAATCAGAAGCATAATTGGCTAAAATTTTAGATAGCATGCATGTTTGATGTTTTAAGTAACTACAAGAAAATTAACTATAAGAAAATTGTATCCTGAAGGAAAGTAAAGAAATTTCAAAGTAAGGAGTCCACAGTGCCCACTCGTTGGTGACCAACAGTGAGCATTTGCACCGTCTTACACCATTTGAGAAGCATGGCTGTGGATGAGCAGTCTTGGATGAAAGAATTTTACTTGTCAGATTTCCCAAACAATAGGTCTATTCTCAATACAATTAGCAAGTTGGCAGAGGGGAGAGCCGGAATGGAAGCTGCTGATGCCGTGAGAATTGATTAGCCCTTGATCTCCACCTTCCCGAGACGCAACCACAGGCATTCAGATGTGACTGCGCAGGGTAGCCTGCAGCTGAGCTTCTGCCCTGCTTTGCTGCTTCCCTGGGGGTGCTACATGCTTGACCGTCTCCCCAACCCGAAGTCTGACACAGGACAGCACTGATGATTGCGGAGAACACCACATAGAGAGCTCAGATGGCTTTGTGAACTCTCACTTGGGCTAAATAGCTTTTAATCTGCTTTATTGGGGTGTAATTAACATACAAAAATTTTATATATTTTAAGCGTACAGAATGATGAGTTTTAATAGACATGCACATCTGAGTAACTACTTTTAGCAAGAGGTTGGCCATTTCTTAAGCCCCAGAAAGCTCTCAGGTCTCTGCCCCGCCCAATGACACCTCTTCAGGTCAACGCTGATCGGATTTCCAGTAGCCCAGATTGATTTTGCCTGTTCTAGAATTTCATATAAATGGGACTGCATTGTATTTTCTTCCTGTGTCTGGGCTCTTTTGCTCAACATAAAACCTGTGAGGTTCATCTATGCTGTGTGTGCTAGTAATTCACTATTTTATGAATTACTATTGTTTTATTGAATTACATTGAATTTATTGAATTACATTGTTCTATTACATTTTTATTTTATTTTGTTACAATTACATTGTTTCATGAGTTACAAATTGCTGAACATATATGCTTCTTGGTCACTTACATGTTTTCTTTTGTGAAATGACTTTAAATAGCTCACCCATTTTTATGAAGATGTTTATCTTGTTATAAAATTTTTATTATTGTTCATTTGCATACATTTATGTATACATATGTAGATACATACATATTACACAAATGTATGCATTATATAAATATATATGTATATGCCTATATGTAGTATTGTCCAAATATATGTGTGTGTGTATATATATATATATAAATAAATAAGTATGTGGAAATTCTGGATACAAGTATTTTTTCATACATATGGGTTGTGACTATTTCTCCCAGGCTGTATGTACTATTTCTCCCATTTTTTATGTCCTTAAAATCATTTTCTTTTTGACACAGGGCTTTGCTTTATCACCGAATTTGGAGTGCAGTGAAGCCATTGTAGCTCGCTGCCACCTGGGCTCAAGCAATTCTCCCTCCTTCCTCCTCAGCCTCCCAAGTAGCTGGGACTACGGGTATGCATCACCACGCCGGGCTGTCTTCTGAAGACCTTAACATTTTAAAGTTGAAGACATCCAGTTTATTATTTTGTTGTATATCTATATAACCAAATCAAGTTTCCCATGTTAATTTTTGCATGCTCTATCTATCTCATCCTTTTACTTTCAATGCTTGTCTTTATATTTAAAACATATCATTTGTAGACAGAACTTAGTCAGATCTGGCTTTTCCAATCAGTCTAAAATCTCTGACTTACAATTATTCATAATGAGCCCATTTGATTTTAATGAACTTTATATGATTCTGT
Source organism: Cacajao melanocephalus (assembly GCA_963573385.1). NCBI lineage: Eukaryota > Metazoa > Chordata > Mammalia > Primates > Pitheciidae > Cacajao > Cacajao melanocephalus. Next base: position 29,480 of record CAUYLG010043425.1, read on the forward strand.
TAAATCTATCATTTTACTCTTCAGTCATCATTTATTCCTTTACTCTTTAGTTCTGTGATTCTATTGCCATTTTGCTTGAACTAATAAAATAGTATTCCTTTTGATTTCACCTTTTAGCTTTAAATCTATAATTATTTATTATCATTATTGGCAATAATAAGCATCCTCAACTTCTTATATATGTTATAACTTATTATACATAAATTATATGTCACATATATATATTCTGCAGAGATAAAATCCCCATCATACAATGCTATTGTTTTTTACTCCAGCAAAAGTCAGCTGCATTTTAAATAGATTACAAAAGAAAGAAAACAAATTATTTTATATTTATCTCTTTGGATTCCACTTTCAATATATCATTTCCTGTGCATTCAAGTCTCCATTGTATATAATTTCCCTTCAGCCTCAAGAACATCTTTCATATTTCGTATAGTGTTTATCTGCTGGCAACAAATATTCCCAGATTTTTAAATCTTAAAATGTCTTTATTTCACTCTTGTTTTTATTTTTGAATATAGGCTTTCTTTTCCTCTCACTTTTAGCACCGTAAAGATGGTCTTCCATTGTCAGCTGCTCTCCACTGTTTCTGATGCAAAATTGGTGATATTCTTATCCTTGTTCTCTGTACCTCTTCTGCTGTTGTGTTTTATTTAGTTTCTTGACTGCCTTCAAGACTGTCATTTTATCTTTGTTTTGGGCTATTTGGCTATGATATATCTTCATTTTCTATTCCTCTGTCTCTCTCTATCTCTCTCTGCATCTCTCTATCTTTCTCCCATACCCCTGCTACACACACACACACACACACACACACACACACACAGAGTTCACTGATATTCTTGGATCTGTTAGTAAGTGTCTCATAAATCAAAATCAAATTCAGGAAGGTTTAGTAATTTTTTTTCAAATATATTTTTTTCCTACCCTAAACTCGCTTTCTGTTCCTTCTGATATTCCAGTTCACTGAATGTGAGGCCATGTAATAATTTCATGAAAGTCCTGAGGCTCAGTTTAATTTTCTCCAAGTCATTTTCTGTCTCATTTTAAGATTGGACAGTTTCTACTTTTCTGCCTTCAAGTAAAACTTTTTCTCCCTCATCATCTACAATCTACTAAGAGCATCCACTGGATTTTGTTTGTTATTTTTTTCACCTAAAAATATCATTTGATTTTTTATATTGTTTATTCCCTACTCAGATCCCTTCATTATTTAATCATAACCATGTTGTTCTTCACTTCATGAGAGTGTGTGTGTATGCATGTACACATATCTATGTCTATAGCCCTCAATTCTGTCGTGACTAATGCCATTTTTCTTTTTCTTTATACCTTAATTATTTTTTAAGGAATAAGGTCAGAAAGCACAGTATGCTTAAGAAATGTTGGCCTTCATTTTCTTTCCCTGAAAGATTATGATTCTTATTTTTGCAGGCAGCAAATAGCTGGCTAATTTCATTTAACTTGTGCAGACTTGGTTTTGCACTTTGTTAGGGTAGATCTAGAACATTCCTTGCTCTGGTTGATGCTCCTTGCTGCTGACCTCAGCCTTGGATGTGTCTGCTGGATGTCAGGGGTATAAGCAAGGTCTTCAGAGACCATCCGACTCTGGCAGGTCTGGAACTCCAAATGCAGCCTGGATCTGCACTTTGCCATCCCTGCCCCATCTCCAGCATCTCCTGTCTCTTCTCAAGTCTGTAGCAGCTGCTGTGCATCAAGCCTCAGAAGTTCTTGTGCCACATGTGTGCAGCCCAGCTTCCAGCTCTCAACCTACTGGGGGATCTCCTTGTGGAGTTCTGAAATCACAACAAAGGTCTCTTGTCTCAATGCCTCATCCCAGAGTTTCACACTGGTCTTGGTATCTTAAATTCTGACCTCTGCCTCCTCAATTCAGTGGGATCATCTTACTTTGCAAAACCCAGCACTCTGTTCGGTATCTGTGGACTGTCCCACTTGAGAGCTGGGTGACTGTGGAGTTCACATCTTCAGTTTACCTTCTTCTTCTGTTTCCTGGACATTGGCTGAACACCACCGTCTCCTCTCGTCTGTCCGTTTTTACAGCTGTTCACAGGGGGAAGTCTACTCCGGTATCAGCTACGCCATCATGGATGTGAAATTCTGGCCTGAAAATTTTATGGTGACCAAGGAGCCTTTGGTGGTAAAGAGAAATGATTTGCATGTTTCAGGAAGTAACAGATTTGTATTATCTCATCTAAAGCTGCAATAAGAGAAAATGAAGTAAAAATGTAACAATTAGCTGCTGAATTTATTCAATGTAGATAACCAATTCAAGTAATTATGTTCTCAGAGTTAAACTCTTTGGCTTGAAATAATCGAGTTGACTCTTCTTGATCAAATAACATGATATTTACCAGGTCTGCACTTTGCCTGGTATCAGGTAGACATGGTTTGAGATACAATCTTTATATGAAGAAATAGTCTCTGCATTATTTTCTCCATTCCTCTCATTAATTTATTATCAGCTCCACGTTTATATATGCCATTAGGCAAAATATTTCTCTTGATTTAAGAACTTCTTCTTTGTTCACATGGAATCATAATTCAGATAGAACTTAATTTTTAATTTACATATTTTTTCAAGTTTTAACTTCAAACTTTCATTCTTTGCTGTGTTCCATGCCTTCCAAATGATTCCCCGTGAAGAATGTGACAAATATAGTGACATTGACAGGGTGATCCCCATGGAGAATTGGTGTCCAGTGGAGGTGCTTTGGGTCAGAATTGCAACTAGTTGTATGGAACTAAACACCAGCATGTGGATGTGCCCATTCACACTTCCATTCTCACTCTGCTTTTTAAATTGTGTTTGAAGGTTAAGTACAAATATATGAACATCGAAAACGACAACTTCTTCTTTTGTGCAGAAGTTTCAGAATGCTTGCCGTGACTGAAGTCTCTCCCAGTTTGCTTTTGCTTTGGTGTTGAAGAAGCATAGCTTCTACTGATATTCACCTGTTTAGTGACTCATTCATGCATCTCACATCTTGGCAACAAGGACTGTGCCAAAACACTATGCTTTTGACCTTCTAGAAGCTTATAATATAGAACAACAAGAGAGAAAACAAGATAGAAAAAATAGGGGAAAACAGCACATGTTTGGGGCTAAAAAATGAGTGGTCTTATAGAGACACGTTGTATGTTTTGGGCGGCAGGGGTAGTGGTAAACTACAGAGGAGAACAGGAATTGGGCCCTCCCTTTCTCCTCTTCAGAGGGCATGTAGGAGTATGGGGCAGGACAGGCGCGGCCAAGGATTCCGCGGTGGTGAGCCTGAGCAGGCCCCCAGCTCCACGTTGAGGATTTGGGCTGGTATGTCCCGTCTAGAGTGCAGACTGGTGCCCACCAGGAAGCAAAGGCACCATCAGGTCACTGGGAGTGAGGTGTGTGCATCCTCTCCAGAGCCCCTCCTGACCATTTACATTGTTTCCAAAGAACTGGCCTCTGTGGCATTGGGCCACTCCCTGTCCCCCAGCAATCTCTGCAACGCCACGCCCTGACAGGGGCCGCCAGATGATGAGCAGGCACCATGGACATTGGAGAAGCTGTGCCCCTGATGCACCCATCCTCTGTCCTGGTGCCCCAGCCATGGGCTGGGACCATGAGCCTGGCTTCTCCCGGAATTCTTCTGCCCTTGCTGGACCAAGCCCAGCCCTGGCCACTCCTGGATGTGTCTTCCCTGCTGCACCTCTTCCCTCACACCTACCCCTTTGCTTATTCCTGCAGATACTTCCTCCCCACACACACTTCTCTGCAAATAGTTCCCTCATGCCGGGTGGCCATCCTTCCCGGATCTAGCTCTGAAAACACATAGGGCTGCTCCTCTCCTGGTGGTTGGAGGCCGTGAGCCAGGCCAGTCCAGCATAGCATCTACCAGCCTTGGACAACCTGGAGCTAGGGATAACTGAGGATGAAAACACTCTGCTGAAATATGCAAAACGTATCACCCGATGCTGACGCCACAGGGCTGGGTATGGAGCGTGAGTCAATGCCATCATCCTCCAGCTGCTGATTGGAGCTCTGGGGAGCTCCTCCTGCCAATACACCACTCAGGTGAGCCACACCTGCAGCTTCTCATGTGCTGAGGCTCGCCCTCTGCCCTGCCTCCTGTGTTATCACCACAGCTGATCTTGTCTGGCTTTTAGGAACTAGGTTATTTGACTAAATCACAGAAACATGTAACTCTGATTTCTGTTACCGCAAATAGCATTGTAAGTCAGAACAACAGAGTTCGTGCTCTTATTTGCAGAGTGCTTTCCATGTTCCAGTCGGCTCACCTCCATCCCCATGCTTTGTATGGAGAAGGGCTGTGGGGGGCCCAGGGAGGGGGCGACTCACGCAAGGTCACATGTTGCATGAGTCAGGGACCAGAATGAAGAACGCTGAAGAGCTGGAGTGACACCCACTTGAGGTCTTCACTCTCAAGCATGTATTAGCATGGCACCTACTGAGCCGTAACGGTGAGATGACAGCAGAGCCCTCCAGTGTGCTTCCCGTCACACTACGAGCGGCATCCAGAGTGCAGGGTGGCTCCCGTGAGGCGCCCCTGCCTGTCCCTGCCACCTGCTGCAGGCCAAGCAGAATAGCAGCCCTTGCCATGCTGGGCCTCCAGGTTGCCATCCACTCTGACCCACAGCTCACTCAACTATCAGAGAATCCATTTCTACCCGACAACTAAAGACAGCAGTATAGACGCGTCAAGGCTTAACATTCTTTGTTGAGGTCTTGGAACACAATGCTATCTCTTTAGGGAAGCCATTGACATTTTCACTGCATTGCAAACTGATTCTACACAATATAAGCATGTTTTTAGCGTTACACAGACACTCAATTCCACATCAGTATTTACACAGACACGTGCAGGCTGCTTCAGGACTGTGCAGGCTCTGCTGTGTCCAGCTGTGGAGCCTCTAAAGCAGGTCACAGCAAGACTGGCCTCCGTGGAGCGGCCCAGGGCACAAGTTGGGCCCAGTGGTCCATGCTATATCAACAACAGTTATCTCTCACTTTTTAAAAATGAGCATATAGCACTTTAATTACTCATTACAATGAGCATATAGTACTTTAATGATCAGAAAAACATAAATCCTATTGCATTTTTGAAAAAAAAGGAAATCAATTGCATAAGCTGAAACTATGGTTTCCTCTGCAGTTTACACCGAGCCAATGAAATTCTAAATTGCATTCATACAGGGCAAACATCATAAGACTTATGAGAATTATGATGATAAAAATGCATTTATAAGTGCACTTCAAAAATATATATTGTGTGTCTGTGTTTACATGTGAGTTTTCAAGGATGTCCCAACTTCGGAGTTAACTTTACTTAACATCAAAGAACAGGTGTCTTATTTAAAAGGGCAGAACGCAAACAATACTTCCATTTTTCTTTTTTCAAGATGTGGACCTCCGCTATTAGAAAAGAAAGAGAACCAGCTCACCTAATAGGACTTTTATTTGCTAATCAAACCTCTCATTAACAATTAATTGGATCAAAAGTTCATAGACCATTATTGCTGTGTCAATTAGATGCTGCACGGGCCTCGGAGGCCGAAACGGAATGACCCACTCGGGTGATAAATAATTTCCAGCAGCGACTCGCCTTACTGCTGGCCGCCAGTGTGGAGGTCACCGTCCCGGCCTCTGCGGCTAGCACAGGCTGTCCTGATGACAAGAAAAGATGCAGCATCTCTTATCACACATGCTAATTTAAGCTCCGTAATCTAAACCGTGTGAAACACCATCTCCGGGCACACAGCAGACGCGGTCGCTGAGTCTTTACTAGGGCCCTGCAGATGGTTGCGTGCTCCTCACGAGAAGAAAAAGAATCAGGAGAAGAAAAAGAACTTGTCAGCCTTGAAGGGCCACCCAGGCTTGCGACCATGAGATAGCGCGGGCTCCAACTGCGGGCTGCCACGCGGAAACCCCGATAAGGTGGGATCTCCTGACAGTGTCGCCAACGTAGAGATGGAGGCATCTGTTCTAGATCATCGTTCGTTCATGTTTAACTCATTTATTTGATTTCCGCCCTCCTGTAAGGAAAAAACCTTACTTAGCACTGGAGTCTGAAATGTTATATTACCCCAGAGACTGTTATTCCACACCAAACTCATGAGATGCCCTCATGAGTCGTGCTTCGGTCATGTAGTTCCCTGGACAAAAATAAGATCGCATCTACAAGATTACAAGTTAACTGAAGCAAGAGAAAGCTTTGCTATTGAAAGTTCTAAAGGATAAATATGAAATACAGTTGAGTGTTGTTTTTCAGTGCTGGGATTACCTTACAGCTCCTTCCTGTTTCTCTGAGGGAACAGCAGCCTCCAGGAAGGTGGGAAGTAGGTTCTTTTAACTTTATATGCTTCAGGTCTGTCTATGGGGAGAGAGTCCATGAAACTGTGCTGGAATGAATGAAATTTGAATTGAATTCAACACAGGCAGTAAGTCAAGCCAGCCTAGCAGAATTCCTTCTGAAACTCTGGGGTCAGTCATCTCGGTTCAAAATCCATCTTGTGTTTTACTGTGAGATGCCACACTGGGGTGTTCCTAATCGACACCCACAGCCTTATGAGCCAGAATGTGGAGGCGTCTGGGTCTATGAGGTCACCTGCTGTCTCCCGTAGAATCATGCCGGTTCTCCCCTCCTGTTTCAAACAGACTGGGGCATACTGGGCCTAGGTCAAGGCGTCTCTGAATGAGGCTAGGGCGAAGGCCTCTAATTCCCGGCTCCGGAGAGGATGGTGGAGGGTTTGCTACCCACTCCCTGAAAGCTTGTAAGGATCCCATCACTCTTTCCCAGCAGGGAGACACCCACACCCTCTAGGGCCCACCTTCCAGCCCCCTTCCCATGCACCAGCCCATAAGCCTTCTCCTTCTGACCCTGACCCTTCCTGAAGGGCGCCTCTCCCAATCTCCTAGCTTGTATTAGTGTAGAGTGTGAGCGCCAGTCATTCATATTTGTTAACTGGAATTAAATTTGAGCAGAAGAGGAAGTCACCTCAGGGCCCACGCATGCAGCCTGATTAGATATCTCTGATTAAGAAATGTAGACTGTCTGTAATGCTGCCTGGGAAGACTCAGTCGGTCGCAACGTTGGTTTTAACTGACAGTCGTTGCAGAAGCAAAGACCGCGTGTGCTCTGGCTGCTGTGGAGCCTCCAGGAACTTTAAGACCGAAGTCTCAGCACCCTAAAGGCAGCGACGCTTACAGCTTCAGACTCTCAGGGAAGTGCCTGGGTCTCGAGCAGCGACCCAGCACCTACATGCCCCTCTGCAGCCATGTCCACCCACAGATGAGGGGTTCACATGGCACAGCTGTGCTACAAGCTGCTTCTGCAGGCTTCAGAGCAAGCCTGAGTGTTTAGGGGCCTACAGGCCCAAGACTCCTTCCCTAGAAACTGAGAAGGTGTGGGCGCAAGGTACTGAGTCATTCACAAAAGGCTTATTTTGCATGCAAGATGAGCACTAGAATGGGAAAACAGAATCGCAAACTATCACACAAAAAAAAGAAGACAATTTGTGTCTAGGTGATGTATTTCTTGCTTCTAATGGCCATTGCTGTAGTGGGGGCGGTAGAGTCCTGAGAGGGAGAAAAAAGGAAGGATTGCAAAACTATGGGAGCGCTAGGCCTACTCAGCGTGGAGCAGAAGGGGGGCGTGTACGAGACAGTGGCCCACTCTCCAAACGTGTAGGCACTACCCCCGTGCATTTCCTCATTCGACAGACACTAAAGATCAACCACTGCTATGTATGAGTATGAAATTTTTTTGTTTCGCAGGAATTGAAATCCTTGAGTCATTATTTAAGGTGAACATGTCCATTTGGGCAGCTATGCAGCTGTTTTCTTTTTATGAGATGGAGTCTCGCTCTGTTGCCTGGGCTAGAGTGCAATAGACCGATCTCAGCTCACTGCAACCTCCTCGGCCTTCTGGGTTCATGCAATTCTCCTGCCTCAGCCTCCTGATAAGCTGGGATTACAGGTGCACACCACCACACTGGGCTAACTTTTTGTAATTTTAGTAGAGAAGATGTTTCACTATGTTGGCCAGACTGGTCTTGAACTCCTGACCTAGTGATCCACCCACCTCGGCTCCCAAAGTGCTGGGATTATAGGCATGAGCCACTGCGCCCAGCCCTGCAGCTGATTTTTGATCAACGTTTGTATGGTTGTATTCATAGCTATACACTCACGGAAAAGGGCATCATCACGGATCATTTACATAGATCTACTATTTTTCCATTAGCAGCACATTGGGACAATCTGAAACATTGGCCAATTCACATGCACACAGGCATGGCTTCTGGTGCAGCAATTGACAAACACACACTATCTACTGTGGAGAAATTTTTCCCAAAGGATTGGAAATGTCTTCCATTCTTTCCTTTTCATTATTAATCTTTTTAAGCTATTTTCATTAATAAAGCAAACATGAGATTTATACCATTAAATAAATACAGGATGAAGATGTGGATTTTATTTCTTCATTTGCCTGAACATCAAAGCAGCTGCCTTGGTGTATAATAAGACATTGATATTCCAGTGGAAAAAGAACTGTTGGGTACACACACCCTACTTGTCAAGACTCCAGCTTAAATATTCTGGGTTGAATCCTGACTTTTTCTCCAATGTCAAAATGTGAGTGTCCAAATTTCAATCATGCCGACAGAGCTCCCTAATGCTCCCCTGTGGCCACAGCCCTGACCCCGACTTGGCTCTGAGCCCAGCCGAAGGGTGCAGTGCAGCCGCTGGCCCTGGAGCTCCATGCTGCGTCATTAGCCTGTGTGTGTCCTTCCCCTGCCTTGCCAGCAACACCCATCACACTGCACGCCCTCTGCGCGTGTATCAACACTTTCCCTGAGCAGGCTATGAACACTGTCATAGGTGAAGGCCCAGCTCGTCTACACCCACCGCTGATTCAGCATGTTAAGTTGGAGCCCCAGTCAACTGTACTTGTGAAATAAGCGGATTTTAGGTCTTTTTGCAAGGCAACAACTTTTTGATAGGATCCTTGATGAAGAGATTAAAAAACAAAAACCAACTCACAGCAGTGTCAGGAAGGAACTGACCTTCCATTTCCCTGGCTTTGGCTGAACACCCTATGAATATTTAGTCATTATGGCTCCAAACTATAGACTCCCAGTTCAGCAGGTCGTTCAAAAGCTATATGTGCTCATCTCACCCAGACAAGAAAACAACCCAAAACAGTTGATGGGATGAGGGGTTACAAAGGTGCTGGGAAAACTGAAAAGTCAAAGGATTCAGCAACCAGGAGGGCGACAGCAGGAACCCACTTAGTGCTTCCGGGAAGGAGGAACTGAGGTGGGGGTGCTGCCGGAGAACAGGGCTGCTGCAGCTGAGGAAGGCTGCATCCGGGGACCTCACAAAGCAGGACCATCTGCAGCTAGAGGGACCTCAGACGGTGGCACATGCTGATGGAGGTGCAGCCAAAGGAAAGAAGGAGGAGGAGGAACAACCTGGCTCCCCTCCTCCCACTCTCCTGCCAGCATCTGCCTGTGCCTGCCATGGCGTGGGCACCAAGAACCATTGGTGAGTGGGCGAGGCAGCTGGGGAGGGCAGACAAGAGCAGGGAGGGTCCAGGCAGTGGATGCGAGCATGGCCAGGCCAGCGCCAGCTCGGCGACCGTGCAGAGCCCACCTCTGCGCTGTGAGTGGGGTACTGCAGAGGCTATGAATGACGCAGCAACCCTGCGGAGCTGGCCCTGCTGAATCAGGGCGTCTGCTGCTGTGGGAGTCTGGGGGCTTCAGTTCTGACTGAACGTGACAGGCTCTCCACAGCTCTTGGTGCCACTCTCACTTCTGGGCAGGGCTGGATGAATCATTCCTGGTATCACTTTTTGATAAGTAGCTACCGTAATTCCCCCACCTCCAGGGGTCAGACCTTCCAGTGGTCTGGACATTCTGACGTCTGGCCACAGATGGCAGGTCAGCAGGAGATACCCAGGTGTGGGGGGCCTGGCGCTGGGAGCCTTTATGTGTGCCCCTCTTTGGGAGCGTCAGTGTCTGACACTCTGGAGACACAACTGGAGGACACTATACTATGAGGGAGACTGGCACGCTGATGGAACTGGAAGGGCCCATCTCTCCTGCAGGGCTGTGGCCTCTGTGCAGGTCCTGACATTGAGGTACCCTGAGTGGCAGGGTGGGGAGATGTAGCAGGCATGGTGTCAGAGCAGCTGCGGCAAAAGCCAGCTGTCCCTGAGGAGAGGAAAGAACAAAAGACAGACCCCAAAGGAACAGCTACTGGGGGTTATCTGGCCAGATTAATAGTCCCTCAAGGCACCTCTTCAGTATAACAAAATACAATAATTATGGTTCACAATGATGACCTTGAGTCATCAAAAAACTAATCATGTTCAAATAATTTTGTTTCTGGAGAGTTCATTTCAGTTCAACAAATATTTATCATCAGCTAATTACATGCTGGGGGCTCTGAGCACAGCAGGGCAAGACTGGAGAAGGGGCACCAATTTGAGCAGTGAGGCTGCAGCCCTGAAGTAGCCTGTTGGGGAGGATGTATTTGACGGCAAGGAAGTGACAGTTCTGACCGGATGTGCTGGCCTCACACGTGGAGAGGCAGCCTCAAGGCAAATTCATGCTTGATTCTGGACTCAGGGACCTCGTGGCCCCCACCTATCTCAACCTGGAGCTCAGCTCTGCCTTCCTCAGCAGCGTGGAGCCGGGGGTCATGGGATCACTGCTGGCACCAGGCCTCCTTCTCCTCTTCTTTAACTTAGGGGAGGTGAGAAGGTGATGTTTATGGAATCTTTTTTTTAAAAGAAAGGTTTCATAGTCATGTCAACAAAGGACTGGATCCAGATGGGCCGGGACTGGAGGGATTGGACTGGGGGCTCTGCTGGTGGCCTGTGCCCAGGGCTGGAGGGACTAGAGGGATTGGACTGGGGGCTCTGCTGGTCCCACCCTACAGGGAGCACGGCTGCTGGCGGTAATTGGCGCAGGAGCCGGAATAGAACAGCACCTGCAGAAAGCTCAGTGCTTATTCACTACATCACCACGACAAAGACATCTGTGAAACTTTTGGAAGATGTCTGTTAAAACAGATCCTTATAAGTTTGTAAGTGTAAAGGAAGGAGAGCCTTACGGAGGACTGATGGGTTAATAAATAACAGTAAGGAACAACCGAAGCTGATTCTTATGGGCGAGGCTTCCCTGTCGCCGTAAACACACAATTAGCTTTTTCAGAGAGGCTCAGGATCCACGTGGGATGGTTTTTGGTGTCAACTGATGGGTGAGATGCATCACTGAGAACACGGCAATGAATTCCAAGAAACTGCTCAAACTGAAAGCCTCATACTTTGTCTACAATTGTAAACAAAAACATGACGTTGTTCATGTGCTGGCCCCCGCCGAAGCCGAAACTGTCTCCCCCAAAATATATCAAGAAATATGAATTAAAATAAGTAAATGGGCACATACACAGCTGAGTCAGAAAAAAGTTAAAAACAGGAAGTCTTTGCATGTCATAAACGAACAGGGAGCTCAAAGCTGGCTCAGAGAACCCTTGGAATGGGGCCCTGGGCTTGGGGTTGGTCAGCTTCCATGAGAGGCCTCTCTCCTGGCTTTGGGGCCGCCATGAGGATGGGCCTCAAAGACTCCAGATGAAGCATGGGTGGGAGGCCTGGAGTTGCTGATGTGCTCAAAGACTCATGGCATAGTTGTATAGACACCAAGCTGCCCGGGGGCTGCCTCTGTTTGAGACCTGGGCCTCCTGGGACAGCTCAACCCAGCTGGAAGACCCTCTGGAGCTTAACCAAGCCTCCCTTGGGTCCCTTTCCCAACCTTCTCACCTGGGCCCTCCCGTCAGAGGACCCTTCCATTCTGGTTCCATGTGGGTCAGCCTGGCCACCTCTCTCCTGACTTTTCTGCACACAGACGTTTCCCGCAGTGAGACCCATGCTAGTGTCTGCTTCTTCGAACTCCTGACCTCAAATGATCCACCTGCCTCAGCCACTGAAAGTGCTGGGATTACTGGTGTGAGCCACCGTGCCCTGTCAGTATGACTATTAGGAGACTGTGGGGGATGTGTGTTTCCATTATTTCAAGCTACCAAAGAAGACCTAGGAATCCATTTTAAGTAAGATATACTTGAAAGAAACAAAATATAATTTCTAAAAATGAGAACTACTCCAGTCACTCTGACGTAAAGTTCAATGGATGGATTTCACAGTGAAGTGAATATGTGAGAGAGATTTAATGAATGATGCACAGTGTGGCCCAGAAAGGTAGGAAGAAGGGAGGCCAGGGAGGTGAGAAAGAGAGAATAGAGTTCCTGAAGAAAACAGGAAAGCCACAATGAGGAGCTCTAGATGATGGAATGAATACACCGTCCAAGGCCTCATGAAAGAGGCAGAGCTTTACTAAGGAATCCCAGAGTTCAAGTGACGGGGATGGAAACACATTGACACTGGCATTCTGGTGGAACCGGAGAATCCCCAAGGTAAGTCTTAGGAGCATCCAGGGAAAAAAGGGGCCTGGAAGGAGTGTGACAATGAGATAATCAGGTCGGCCTCATTAGCATTAAGGGGGCCAGAAAGAAAGGAGTATGATTGCCAATTACGGCTAGACAATAATAGTCCAGCAAGAATTCTGTACCCGACAAATTGTTATTAAAGGGCGAGGGTGGGGTAGTAAACAGAAAAAAAAGATATTAAGATGAATTGACCTTCACTGAAAAACTCACCAAAGGATGCACTTGAGTAAGGAGAAGATTAACCCAAATAAAAGGACTAGATATAAGAAGCAATAGTGAACAAAGAAAGTGGTGAAACTCTTGGTTAATCTGAACACGCTGTGATTGTAGGAACAATAGCAACCCAGATGAATAATTTGGGGGTTAAGAGGAGGTGGAGAAATCTGGAAAGAATAACATGAAAGTTGAGATGTCCTTAGAGAGCTGGAGTAAAGAGTAGAGATATTGATTAACTTTAGGCTTTTGTAGGTCAAGTATGCTTGTTGACATTTTAAGGGTAATCACCAAAAGAATATAAATAGAATACATAACTTACATACAAACAGAGGAGAAAAAAGTAATGAAAAAAGTAATCAATATGATACAAGATTGAAAAGGAGAAGTAAAAAAAGCAAAGAACTGGCATGAAAAATTGTGAACACAAAATAATATAGTGGAAATAAATCCAACCATCATATGAATCATATATCAATTGTTCAAAAATAAAGAGTTCTCAGGTTGGATGTTTTTAAAAATCCAGTCACGCAGTGTTTAAAAGAAGCATGTACAAAACAAAAATGACGTGGACAGATTGGAAGAAAACAAATGGAAAAGAGCTATGTCAAATGTATCCACCCCTAAAATAAACAGCACACTCAGAACAATTGAGGAGAGGCTGGGCGTGGTGGCTCACACCTGTAATCCCAGCATTTTGGGAAGCCAAGGCAGGAGGATTGCTTGAACCCAGGAGTTTGAGACCAGCTTGGGCAACGTAGTGAGACCCCATCTCTATAAATAATAAAAACTTAGCTGGGCGTGGTGGTGTGTGCCTGTAGTCCCATATACTTGCGAGGCTGAGTTGGGAGGATCACTTGAGCCCGGAAGGTTAAGGCTGCAGTGAGCCATCATGGCACCACTGCACCACAGCCTGGGCAGCAGAGCAAGACCCCGTCCCAAAATAAAAAAAGGACAAGTAGGACTGAGGAGGGGTAACTTACAAGCTATTTACAGGGGTGGTGCAGCACCAGGGCAGGCGAACACCCAGCAGATGCCGCCTCCAGCTGTGAAGGGATGGGAAGGAGGGGACGTTTCCTGGAGCCTGGAGAGTGAGTGCCCTGTAGGATTAGCTGCCTTGAGAGGCACAGTGTGAACCCACACGTGGGAGCAACCTGATGGGCTTTGAGGAGTAGGGTGGGTAGGAGGAGGCAGGAGTCAATCCCTGACCCCTCCAACCTCTCCATCTTGTCTCCTGTGGGCTTCTCATGGCTAAAGCCAACTGGAAGCCAGAAAGCTTGGGAGCTGATGGTGTGGTCAACACAGGTTCCCTCCTGGGATAAGCATCAGGAAAGAGAGGGTAGTGTAGAGCAGAGGGAAACACAGACGTTCTGACACAGGACCGTTCCTAACCATGCTCCCCTCTGCCTCCAATCATCACAAAACATGCTGAGATGTTAGCATTGGTTGAATGGACTCTAAGACAGACATGTTAAGATTAAGGAATCATTTCACCATGAAAAAGATTGGTATCATCTCACCAGGGGTATGAAAATCCTGAATCTGTACACACGCTTGTCAATGTAGCGTCAAAGAGCCCGATGAAGATGTGGAGAGAAGGGCAAAAGCGGCTTTTAAATCTGCAGTCAGCGTGGAAGGTTTTAGCAGGCTGCTCTCCGAGACTGATAGGTCAAGCAGATAATCTCGAGTAATGATCTGGAAGACACAGGCAATACAATTAACAAGTGTGGTCTTCCAGCTGACGAGGAGAAGCAGAGGCCTGGGCTGCAGGGGCCATGGTGGGCAGCGGGGAGTGTCCTGCTGTGAGTTCAGACCTGAGTGAGCACCCACAGGCAGGAAACACACCCAGGGGCCTTCTCCACAGACCAGTGGACCTGCACTGAACGGAATCCCCCAGGTGAACCCCAGTGGAGAGGAAGCCGCATGCCAGCTTAGGTATTAAGGCAGGTCTTCCAAAATCAAGACCAGGAGGACTCCCTGGGCATGCCAGGCCCCCCATATCACAGACTCCTCACTCAGGACAATGCTCAGTGTTATTCCAGCCTACCAGGATGGTTCCTGACTTGTCAAGCGAACCCTGGTGAATGTCACAGGGGTCAAATGAGATTCAGACCAGGCAGGACTTTCCTGCACAAGCTGCCAAGCTGAAAGCAGTCCCTGTGGGCTCAGACCTCTCAGGGGAGGGAGACGTCTCCCAACAGTCTCAGGAGAATCTGAGGCAAAGGTGAGGGCAAGGATCTGGGAGGGAGAGAAGCAGAGACGCAGGACGAAGCAAGCGAGTATGGCTCTGCAGGCAAGAACCTTCCAGAAGGCAGAATGCTGTGGGCCACTGCGATGCTCACGTCCCTAGGGTCAGGCTGTCCACTGCCTGCACCCCTGCAGGCTCCCAAGGCTAGAAGGGACTCCCTTGGCAGATCCCTCCCCTTCTGCAGACCCTGGAGCCTGATTCTCACCTCCGCTTGGGTCCACACACGTGGCTCAATATTCCTGATGCCGTCTCCAGCTGTGGCCTCCTCTCGGAGGTCACATGTCCGTGACCGCCTCCTCGGAACATCACCGATGTGCCTTTAGAACCTCCAACCCAAGTCTATCTTACTCTAACCAGCTTCTTTTACATTATTTTGAGGAAGAACCACCAACATGTGGCTGCTGAAAGATAAAGCCAGGCACCCTGGCTCTTTCGGTTCACAGCTTGCACCTGCTGCACAGGCAGACACTTCAGTCTCCTCTGCCTCCTCCAACCCCTCCAAACTCCTCTTCTCCGTCGTCCTCCCCACGCTCTCACAAGCGAGCTTTGCTTCCGGCTCATCCACCTGCCTGGGTAACCTTGGCCCTCTCCTGCCCTCAGGTCCTCCTTCCCAGGCCCCACCTCTACCCTGCCTGTTCCTTGATACAAGGGTCATCTAAACACAGGCACACCTGTCACCATCCCAGAAATTTGAATGAGAAACAATTTTGCACAACTGTTGGTCATGCTCACATATTCCGGGGCATGGGGAGTTCTGCTGTTGTTTTATTTACTTTTTAGTTTTGTTTTGTGTTGTTCACGTTCTCACTCTCAGGCATAGAATAAAATCCAACGCTAGCAAAAGGCTGCTGTGTCAGTCCATGAGCGCTAAGTCAGTCCAGACCCCTGCTGTCCAGAGCAATGTATGAGAAATTAAAACACACCAGGAAGCCCAGACACATTTAAATTCACTCCCAATCACCAGTGCTTTATTCTAGAAAGCAAAACAGACAAATGAAGAGCGCAGCGCTAAGACTAACACCAGGCCCTTCGTTCATAGATGTACTCACTGCTTGTAACAGAGGCATTAAAATCAGGGGGTCAGCGTCAGGATGTGTGTGCTGCTGCTTCCCTCTCTATTACCGCATTTAATTCATGAATGTTTGCAATCAGCCCCAGGCAGCGCCAGGTCTTGCAACGAGTGACCTCCGAGGGAACAGACGTTGGATAAGAATATCTCAACCTCATTTTGCAAGCATCAGATCTCTGAGCCTTTTCAGACAAGTCTTTCACTGTGAGAGTCCCCCTGCCTGGTTAGAATTACAAGGCAAATATTTCAAGCATTTTAGAGGAAGACTTTCAAGATCAGCACTTATAATTAAACAGTTACGATAGTAACAAATCATTCCTAACTATTCTAGCAATGCAGTAACACACAGGGGTGAGAATGTGCTTTTGGAGTCAGAAAACCTCAGCTCACGTATCAATTCTCCAATGACTCACTGTGAAATCTATATGGATCACGTATTCTAAGTGCATAATATTGTTTTGTTTTGTTTACAGTAGGGATAAAAGACATAGCCATCTCACAGTTGTTTATGTATATAAAGGGTTAACAAATATGGAATACTTAGCACAGTGCTGAAGTATTAGAGAAATTCAAGAGGGATCTACTGTTCTTATGGGTTTATTAATACTGTTCATTAAAGCAAGTTTTCTAAAATAATTCTGCTATTCAAACTCTCAATAAGTATGACTGTTTCTCCGTGAACAATGAAGGTGAAGACGTTAGCTGTTAGTCCACCAATCCCATGTGGTCCTGCTTTTATTAGAGAAATAAGTTTTTGTTGAATAATCATTTTACAGGGATGTAAAATGAAGCCACAGTGGGAATTGGGGTTTGATTTGTTTGTTTTGTTTTGCTTTTACCATGAAGACATTTTCCACTTCGGTCTAATAATGTTTATTCAACCCTTTGAGCAGCCTCTTATCGTTACAAATGAACATACATTTCCCTTACTTTGAGCAGCTCTCACCTGTAATTCCAGCACTTTGGGAGGCTGAGGTGGTGGATCAGGAGGTCAGGAGATTAAGACCTGGCTAACATGATGAAATCTTTGCAAAAATACAAAAAATTAGCCTGACATGGTGGCACGCGCCTGTAGTCCCAGATCCTCAGGAGGCTGAGGCAGGGGAATTGCTTGAACCTGGGAGGCGGAGCTTGCAGTGATCTGAGATGGTGTCACTGCACTCCAGCCTGGGGACAGAGCGAGACTCAGTCTCAGAACAAAAAAAAAAAAAAAAAAAAAAAAAAACAAGAACCAAGGCCACTCATGCTGAGAAACGAATGTTTATGAAAACATTAGAGAATATATAATCCCTGGGCAGAGGATGCCTCTGGTCCTAACTTTCCACTTCCTTAATGCCTTTCAACTCACTCATTTATTCACTTTCAGAGAGCATGTGCTAAGCACCTCCTACGCTTCCAATGCTAGGGTCAGAGATGGAGATCTTACTGGTAGTACCAAACCCACCTGCATGCAGTCAGTGCTTGAGAATGTAACATGCAGTCAGAAACACAGAGGGAAGTATGAGGACTGTTGCCCAAAGTTTCTTGAGGTTCCAAGGCAGCTGGAAGGGAGAGATGTTTGAGACCTGGAGGCACTGGGAATGGAAAGCCTGGGCGTGCGGTGAGGCACCCCTCTTGGGAGTGTTTTAGAGAATGAATATGTGAATGTGCCCTGTCCCTCTTCTGCCATGATTTTAGAGGCATTTACAGAAGTAGTGAGGAAACGTAACAGACTCAAGCACCTTGATATCAACTCAGTTGAGCTCCGTGCACTTGAGCCTCAGGCATGAGGCTTTCTCAACATCCTGCCCTAAAAATCAGGAATGAGAGATGAAACATCACTACAGCTCCCACAGACAGTAACAGAAAAATAAAGGCATATTATAAAATTCAAAAACTTAGGTGAAATGAACAAAGTTCTTAAATGACACAAACTACCAAATTTCACTGAGGAGGAAGTAATTGCTATGCATAGATCTGTTTCTATTAAAGACATTGAAGTCATACTTTAAAACCTTCTCACAAAGAAGCTTGCCAGCCCCAGCAGCTTTAGTGGTGAGTTTTATCAAACATTTAAAGAAATGATGGTTTCAATTCTACAAACTCTTAAAAACTGGAAAATGAAGGAATATTTAAAACCTTGTTTTATGAAAGCAACATACTGATAACAAAACCAGGCAGACTTTACAGGAAAACTGTAGATCATAATATTAATAGTGATATAATTTCTTATACATTTTTAAATAAAATTTTTAAATAAAATTTCTAATAAAAATCAAATGCAGCAATTAAAAAAGATAATATATTATGACAAAGGTTGATGCATTCCAGGAATGCAAAGTTAGTTTAACATTTGAAAATCAACCAATACATTTAACTAATGTGGCTAAAAATAATTAAAGGTTACATGATCCTATGAATAGCTGCAGAGTATCCTGTGAATATTCTCAGCCCAAGTAGAACAAGAGAGAAAAAAGCATAGAAGTCAGAAGGGAAGAACCACATCTTCAGCTTCAGTGCCTTGATGGTGTGTGTCAAAAATGTGATGCAATCTACACAAAAGTACTAAAACTAAGACCAGTTTACTGGGCGGAGGAGAGTATACCAAAACCTACTGTGTTTTGATATGCCAGCTACAATTATTCAGACACTAACTGTTAATGCTATTTACAATAGCATCAAAATACATGAAACACTTAAGAATGAATTTAACAAAATACATTAAAAATATTAAAAGAAAAATGCAATGGACCTATCATATCCAACTCAATTTTGAGGAAAAAATAATGAAGGGCATAAATATTACTTAAGCTTTATATAAAGTAACAGTAATCAAGAAAGTGTGATATTACTGTAAAGAGAGACACGAGGCTGGGCATGGTGGCTCACGCCTGTAATCCCAGCACTTTGGGGGGCCGAGGCAGGCGGATCACCTGAAGTCAGGAGTTCAAGACGAGCTTGACCAACATGGAGAAACCCCGTCTCTACTAAAAATACAAAATTAGCCAGGTGTGGTGGCGCATGCCTTTAATCCCAGCTACTCAGGAGACTGAGGCAGGAGAATCACTTGAACCCAGGAGGAGGGTGCAGTGAGCCAAATTCACTCTGTTGCACTCTGGTCTGCACAACAAGAGCAAAACTCCATCTCACAAAAAAAAAAAGAGAGAGAGAGAGAGAGAGAAAGAGACATGAAAATAATAAAAAGAGAGAGAGAAACATGAAAATAATAGAATCTATTAGAGAACCCAAGAATAAACCTACATATAGGCAGTCAATTGAATTTCAACAAAGATGCCAAGGCAATTCAATGGAAAAACAAATTGTGCTGAAATAGTAATAATTAGATATTTGTATATAAAATAAAAAAAGAATGAGAGATGTGTATCCTTACTTTACACCATATGAAAAAATTAACTCAAATATTTCATAGACCTAAACATAAGAACAAAAACCATAAAACTTCTATAATACCTTTCAGGAGCAATGTCCTTGTGACCTTGGACTGGTCAGAGTTCTTAGCACACCACAAGTCTGAGTTATACAATTTCAAAAATAAATACATCAATTGGATTTTGTTCAAATATAAAAAATGTGCTGTTTCAAAGACATTTTTAGGAAAAATGAAAAAGAAACTTCATACTGGGGAAAATAACTAAAAATCATATATGTTATTTTTAAAAATCTTGTGTCTGCAAATATAAAGTACTTTTAAAACTTGATAATGAGACATAGAACAAGACAACCCAATAAAAATAAAATAGGAACAACGTTTGAGGAAATATGAAACAAAAGAGGTATATATGGTTAATAAGCACAACATACAACCAGTAATTAATGTTCAACCTCACTGATCACAGGTTAATTAGAAATGAAATGAAATTAGTTATTTTAAAGTCTGATAATAATACCAAGCATTGATGAAATTGTGGAGCCACTGAAACTTCATGCATCGTTTAGGGGAAAGCAAAATAGTACAGCCACCTTGAAAAACAGCTGGCATTTTCTTATAAAGTTAAACATACACTTTACATGAGTCAAACATCCCACTCCTACACAGTTGCCCTAAGGAAAATGAAAACACGTCTACACAAAGAACAATAAGTGAGTATGCACAGCGGCTTTATTCTTAATAGATGAAAACTGGAAACGGCCCAAACGCTCATCATCTTATGGGTGCAAAGTCAGATGGTGGCACAGCACACAGTGGAATACCACTCAGCACTAAACAAGGCAGACCACTGACGTGGCCACCACAGGCAGATACCCAGGCATGGGACTGCATGAAAGTCACCAGGCAGAAGAACACGGGCTGTAGGAGCGGCTCCATTCACCTAAAATTCTAGAAAAGGCAAACTTGAGCCACAAGAACAGGTACTTGATTGCCCGGGGTCATGAGGGACGAGGGACCTTTTCGGATGGGGAAACGTCCTAAGCCTTTATCATGGTGGTTGTCACATGGTATACATTTCTCAAAACTCATCAAGCTGTGCACCTAAGGTGGGTGAATGGGACTACATAGACACCATACCTCAGTAAGTACGTCACTTTATCACTCTAGTGGTCACATGAAGAAGGAATTAGAAAGATGCCCCAGGATAAAAAGGGTACCAGAAAGGAGAGTACTGTGGAGTCCCAGGATGAACGTGGAAGCTGCAGTGAGGGGTGGGCCTGGGGGGTGGAAGGAAAAGATGCTGCTACTGTGAACTCAAAACCATTTTTCCCTTTAAGAAATTGAATACTTTTGGGGAAAATGCCATTACTAAGAGAAATGTTTAATAGTGATGTATGTTTTGTATTGAAAATACGATACATTGCATGCCAAATCAAAGTGCCCCTGAAGTGCCCCTAACAATATCCTTTTCTTTTCCTCTAAGACAAGCCGTCACTTTTTTATGATGTGGTTCACCCCCTTGGCCTCATCTCTGCAGAGGCGAACCCAGGCAGGACCGTTGAGCATGAGCCCCGCTGCGCCCTGCCTCCATCCTTCCTGGTAGAAGCCCTCCTTTGGGCCCAGCTTCACGTGAGCTTACAAAACGATCCCCTTGACCCAGCAGGAAGGCTCTCCTACCACTTGCCCCCCCGAGAGGGGCAGGGGTCTGCTCTGTGCACTTCACCTCCTGGGCAATCCTAGTTGCACATTAACCACTACATTCCAAGAGAAAATGAGACTCACTGAAATTTCAGATTGTTCAAAAGTTCTTCGCTTTAACCCTTCAACAGTCAGGACGGACCGTTTTTATTTGCATGTGTGCTGGCTATGAGGTCCAAGAGTAAAGTAGGCTTACCAACTCACCCTTGGAAGAATGTACAGGTGTGTGGGTGCGACCTGGGAATCCACTCAGCTGCAGAGACCCCTCACGTATGAATCCACGCTCTTCCGAATACTTGGCTCTCATCCACTTAATCTTCAATACTCTGGACATCTTCCAGTATGCATTTGTGCATGTCTCAATGATTTTTATACCTTTTTGCAACACTAAACATTGATTTTTCTTCTCTGTGATTAAGTTATTCCCGATAGTAGGTTGCGGGGGGAGAAGACACTTTATTAGTTAATAATTTCGTTACCAAACTACTTGAGTCGTGAGTGAATCATATATTTTTATGGGCTACTAGGCCACTGAATCAAAGGCAGAAGAACTAAAGCACATTTTTTGCTTCTGGAAAGTTTGAAATGGCCCTAATATTTTACCAAGGAAGAAGCTTTGACCATTTCAAATATTTCAGCACCGACTTTCCTTATGAGGCTTCATTCAGCTGAAAATTCAGTGGACTATAAAATATTCACATCAATTATCGCCAAAATAACCTAAAAAGGAAAATATTAGCTAATATATTTATAGTAGCTTGAATATATTCTTGGCTGCAATGTGTATTGCCTGCTCTTAAATCAGGATATCAACATGCAAAAAAGAATTTAGCAATAAAACATCAAAGAAAATGTAATGAGAGTTTGGTGATGCAAAAAATTATCTCTTTTTCTTATCTAGGTCCTTTACCTGAAGGAATAACTTAGAATCTCTCATATCCTGCTTCTCATAGAATAATAAAATCACAGCTGTCTTGTTTTTCTTCGTTCTTTCCCTGTGATGTTGCCATCCCCCAAATTGTGTCCCCCCAATATTTCTGTGTTGACGCCCTCAACTCCACAGGCGCGGAATATGACTGTATTTCAAGACAGTATTTAAGGGGGTAATGAAGGTCCAGTGTATTTTGAGATAGAGTAAACGGAGACTATATTTGAAGACAGAGTTTTGAAAAGGTAATGACAGTAAAGTGAGGTCATATCAGCAGGCTCTATTTAACACGACTATGTCCTAACAGGAAGAGGAGATGAGGACACAGGCACACAGAGAAAAGACCGTGTAAGGACACAGGGAAGAGATGGCCATCTACAAGCCACAGAGAGGGGCCTCAGGCGAATCCAAGCCTGCAGACGCCTTGATCTTGGACTTGCAGCCTCCAGAGTTGGGAGAATGTACCTCCTGTTGTTTAAGCTCCTGGTCTGTGGCATTGTGCTGAGGCAGCCCCAGCAGACCACCACAGGGCAATGCATCTAGCCCTGGCCCCCTGGCCCCTGGCCCCTCTGGGTAACAAAATGTAGCTCTGGCGTGGGAAGATGCCAGGCTAGACTCTGAAACCCAGTGGCAGCCAAGCCCTTGGCAGGTTCTCATGCTTGCACTGTTGTGACTCTGAGCCACCGGGTCCTCTTGTCTACAGCCAAACCAGTGCCTGTGGGCTGACTCCAGCCCTGTCAAACTGCAGCTGAAGATGGGCTCCAGCTCTGACGATGGCGGCCTCAAGCCTCTGGTCACATGGTGAGCTGGCTTGCCCCAAAGTGGCTCCAGCCATGTTTGAGAAGCCCGGGTTGTGCACATGGGTCTGCCTGGTCCCTGTGCCCCCGCTGTGTCTGCTGCGTGCCAGCATGCAGATTCAGAGCTGCTTCTAGGAGTGCCCTCTTCACCCCTGCCCAAAAAGGGTCTTGGCAGACTCCTGGGAAGCTGCTGAAACGAGGCAGCCTGGGGGTCCTCCGCCGGACCCGTGTGACCTGGGGATTCTCATGGAAAGGACCCCCTCCACTCTCTGCCTTCAGGTCCCTGTGTCCTGCCTACAGTCTTCCAATTTCTCAGACACAGTGGAGCCACATCGCACATTTAGAAGTTTAAAGTGATGTCTGCAGCCACTATATAGTCACACCGTCTCCCTTGAGGGGCCTCTGCGGATACGGAGGGTCTCGGCCTTCCAGGTCTGATTCTGACTGGCTGAGCTGTGTGTCCGCCCAGGCCGGGGTCGGGACTCTCGAGGTGTCACCTAGGGCAGGAGAAGGAGAGCAGCTGTGTTGAGCTCAGGGGCTAGGGTGGAAGCGAGGCCAGGGGTCACCGTGTCAACGGGATCAGTGAAGCCCACGCACAGGGCAGAGGGGCCTGCCCCCTTGCTTCTCCTGCCCGGTGGCCACTTGTGCACCGTCTGGATACCTCTCATGTGGCCATGTGTCAACCCTACTAAACAAGAGTTCTCAACTCCCTTTAGCATGTTTCTGTTGGTTATCACCCCTCAATTTCTGAGCAGGACTGTGGTTTCCTCATGGAAGTAGGGGCTGAGCTGTGGACAGCCTTGGTCAACTCCATCAATGCCACTCCATGCTCTAGAAGCCAAGCTAACCCCTAAGAGTGACCAGTGCAGAGTGGAAGATGGAGGATTAAATCTGTCTCCTGGAAGGCATTTTTTAAAGCCATGGGCACAGCAGCTGCAGTGCCAGCCCTCAGCCCAGCACGGGTGGGCACATAGCTTCTAAAAATGCTTGAGGTATGGAGAGATGGCTCCTGCTTCGCTTTCCCCTCTGAAGTTGGTGCTGTTTCTCCAAATACTACATGTTCCATTTGGTCCAGGTTTCTCCATCCTTTTACCCCAATCCCAACCCCCAGAAAACAGAGGAGGCTTCTAATAGGGTAGGTGACTTCTTTACCACCCTCTGCCCAAGGACTCGAAGGCAGTCTGAGATCCAAATCCAACGCAATGGAATGTGGCCATTCTCACTGCACACGTGACATAACGTTTCTATGAGACACAGCTGTTTTAAATGTTATCATGTATCTGAACAAATTGTCGGGCAGCTTAACAACATAGATGAAAGTGAAACAAATCGACTTCAAGCTTGCTTTAAGCTCTTTCCGAAACTCCATGTGGCAATTATCATAATAACGCTTAGCATCTTCAAAGCCTCTTGAAAACATTAACAAATTAATCTCCACCACAGCGAAGTGAGATAGAGGCACAGGTGCGCTATTATCACCTGTGATTTGCCCACAGAGAAACGAAGGAAAAGTGGTTATATGAATGCCCTGGACACCACATACATCCACACGCGTGCACACACACTCACACACAGTGGAGTCGGAACCGCAGGCATCCGAGTGGTCCCTGTCCGTGGGAAAGGGCGCCCACCCCGTCAATGGCTCAATGGTTTCAATGCAGTCTTCTTTCTGAGCTGCACTCTCGATGACTTAGCCCCTGCATCTTCTCAGATCTGGTGCCATCATTATCTTTTGAACCAGCACACAACAGCCCACCTCCTTTCTCCTGAGAGCTCTGGTCTGGTATCATGCCTGGTCCTCGGGCCATTGGACACCTGTGCTCTGTGCGCCCATCCCTCCCCCACAGGCAGGTGGCCCGCTGGGGTCTTGGGTAGGCGGTCTCCAAGGATCAGCTCTGGGCTGCCGGAAGTGAGGTCTTAGATTCAGTAGATGGCACTCTTACCTCTGAATCAGCCGGCATCAGTGTGGCTCTGCACAGGAGCACCTGAGAAAGATGAGATAACCTTGTTACTTTCTGAATTTACAGCAGCAGAAATTTGAAAGTGTGTCCTCTTAGGGTGGAAATTATAAGCTCTTTGCAAACTCTCTAAAGGGGCCTCCCCTACGTCCTTTGACTAACAACCTCTGAAAAACATGGAAAAGTACTGAGAGACGTGGAAGTGGTTTGGGCTATGAAATACTTCTTCTAGCAAAAGACCTTCCAGAAGGTTCTGTCAAGTGGCCTGGTTATCAGCACCAGCATCATTATTTTACTTCTGTTCACCTATGTCTCATCTCCTGTCAGCCCATGTTTTAGATAGACTCTTCCCATAGATAGTCTATTATCAGGTAATGCTATCTGTCCTGTGTACAACTCATTACTTTTGCCCCATTACTTTCGTCAGAAAATAATTATAACAAAAATAATCAATGGCATAAGATACAAACTAGATAGCCAGTTTATTAAGTAGCTTTGAAATCCTTGCCACCTGTTTGTTTTTCTGATTTTATACTTCTTGAAGTCTCAAGCTGCCAAGAGTAAGACAAATTAAAGCTTCAAAAAGGCCTGTTGCCATGGAATTAACAAAAAATGGAAACCACCCCAATTCCATCAGGAAGCAGTACTCACTGCGAAGTTTGTGGTTGACTCCTTCTCATGGTTTTAGTGAGGATTCCCAAGGATGCGATGAGAAAAATCAGCTTTGATTTGGCTGAAAGCAATAGGTGACTTTAGCAAAGGAAACTTCGAAGTCCCTGAGTGTTCCGAATCAGCACCATTCAGGGGTGACCTGGAGCCAGGAGCTGCATGCTGTCAGGACTTCCTGCGCTTGAGCGTCTGCAGATCTCTCTCTAGCGCATGTTGGAGAAGGTGCCTGCGGCTCACAGAGCCCAAACTCAGAGCTCCTGCTTCCCAGAGAACGGCCTCTCTGACCTGCAATTTTCAGTTCCCAGTGAAGGCTCTCCAGGGTCCGGCTGGGATCATGTGACTTACCGGAGGACCAGTCCTCTCTGCTGGGGCTCAGGACACACAATGGCTCCCAAGTTGCTAGACAGAGGAACACACACGTGCGTGTGTGTGTGTGGGTGTGTGCACGTGTGTGTAAGATAGGGAGGAGTTCAAAAAAGCAGAGAGAGAGGAATATGGGCTTAGAAATAAATTGGTGCTGCTACACAGGTTTTTATAATTATTAATCAACTTGTCTTTTTAATAAAAGCAACCTCTTAGGACAGTTCTTAAGTCTCCGTTGCACTTCTTAAACTACAATTTGTTACATTTAGGAATTCCTAGATTCAATGATGATACAAGCTTGAATTATTTCCATTTTTCTCTAAAAATCTGATGGAGTTGCCAGGATTGGTATAATTTTTTCTTTCCCTCCCTCCCTCCTTCCCTTCCTTCCTTCTTTCTTTTTTTTTTTTTTTTTTTTTTTTTTGACAGAGTCTCACTCTGTTGCTCAGGCTGGAATGCAGTGGTGTGATCTCAGCTCACTGCAACGTCTGCCTCCCAGATTTAGGCAATTCTTCTGCCTCAGCCTCCCATGTAGCTGGGACTACAGGCACAAGCCTAAAGGCGCCTAATTACAGGTGCCTGACTAATTTATTTTATTTTTAGTAGAGATGGGGTTTCACCATGTTGGCCAGGCTGGTCTCAAACTCCGACACACCCAGCCAGTGTTGGTTTTCATGACATTCCCACGGTGGCTGGTAAATGAGGTTTGGGCCATAGGAACGTGTGTCACGGGGTGGCTACCAGAGGTACTGATCTGTCACCTGGCCAGGTCTGACTCTCGCCTTTCCCCAGAACAGGGTGGAGAAACGTGGCAGGTCCCTAGGAAAAGCTCTGGGAATGAGGGGCTGAGGGTGCAGTGAGGTCTCCTCTTGCCTCTCCTCTAAGCTGTGCTGCACATTCTCTTGAGCCTTCCTTGCAGGAGGGGGTGAAGGAGGAGGGTTGTGCCTATGGGATGGATAGGAGCACTGGTCCCCGGAGAGGGCCTAGAGGTGCATGTGAGCCTCTGCTGTCTCTCTCTGTCTTCCTCTGTGACTCTCTCTGTCTCTCTGTCTCTCTGTTTCTCTCTGTCTCTGCGTGTCTCTCTGCCTCTGTCTCTCTCATTTTTCAGCCTTTGTTTTCAGCCTTCTCTCTGTCTCTGCATGTCTCTCTCTGCATGTCTCTCTATCTCTGTCTCTCTCATTTTTCAGCCTTTGTTTTGTGCCCTTCCTGGCACAGTGCTCTGGTCCTCTCAAAGCCCTGCCCCAGGCGTGCGTGTGCATGAGAGCATTTGGACCTGCTTCCTTCTTCTGAAGCCTTCCTGGCTCTGATGTCCTAGAGAGTCATTGAGCTCTTGCATGTGCCCCTGCTGTGGGCGTCCAGGTCTCCATGAGTCCACGACAGCTGCTGAAGAGGGTTCTGCACACAGTCCCTGAGCAGGGGCATGCTTGTCTCTAGGACTGAAGTCCGCAAGAGGGGCCGCTGGGCACGGGGCTGCATGAGTGGAAACTGGGAGGATCTCAGCAGTGGAGCATGAAGAGCCGGCTCAGCGTAGGTACCCACTGATGCCACCTGGCTGTGTAGTTCCCACTGAGCCCTCCCCAACAGGGGTGTGATTGGATTTGGAAACCTTTATTGATACTGGTCTTGGTCCAGTCCTTGTCTATTTCTTCTGGGCCTGGGACCTGTTCCCTGAGGCGTTTCCACACACTCTTGTTCATCTCTCTCTTCTCTGCTGGCTTCTTTCTTTCGGCATCTACACACGCTAACCTATTTTATTTGTTCTTTTCTGCATGTGGGAAGTAAACTCACAAACACATCCGCTCATGCCCACACTCATGCACACACTCATGCACAAATGCACATGCACACACACGATCATGGATGCACTCATGCATGCACACACACTCATGCACATACATGCATACACTCATGCACACATGCACATGTGCACACATATGATCATGGACACACTCATGCACTCACACACACTCGTGCACAAACACACATGCACATGCACACATATGATCATGAACACACTCATACATGCACACATGTACACGTGCACAAATGCACAAGCACACACTCATACACACATGTGTACATACACTCATGCACACATGTACACACATGATCATGGACACATTAGTGCACGCACGCACACTCATGCACAAATGCACATGCACACAGGTGCACACACACTCGTGCACATACACACACAGGATCATGGACACACTCATGCACACATGCACACACTTGCACAAATGCACAAGCACACACTCATGCACACACTCATGGATACATGTGCACGCATGCACTGCCATTTGCCTGTGTGACATGGTTTTCTTCTCTGTGAACCACTTGCTCCCGAATATTCCATCTTCATGCAGGGTCCCCACCCCTGCCAACCAGCTGACATATTTTACCAAGGTCACCCTGACTTCCTAATTGCCAAAGCTAATGGGAATTTTGGAAAATTCCACTTTCATTGTCAGTTTTCGTCACTTACTGTGGAAATGCTTTCTTGCAGCCCTCTCTGTCTTTCTACTCTGTGGCTCCACCTGTTCCTGCTTCACATTCTTTCTCCTCTCCTAGCCCTTCACAAACTCCTCACAGTTAGGTTTCTCTGTGGGACTGCACCCTGCCATTTACTCAGGGGCTCCCCCGACTGCTGTGGCCTCTGCTTCCACCTGCCCAGCCCCGCAGTGCCTCTGCCCAGCATCCCACAGCAGCCTGGTGACATAGGCTGTCCCTCCATTGCTCCCTCCACCTGTAGTGCTGCTTTGTTCTACTCACCGTCTGGTGGATGCCAGGGTCCATCCCGTCCGTCCTGTCTCTCCGACTCTCCATCTGGGCCAGCTACTCTGTGTAGCTTTGTCTTGTCTCTCCTAATCGGCCTTCTTACACTCCCCGCCCCCCAGAGCCTTCTCACTCAGCCAGAAGGAGCTCCCGAACCCCAGCTCTGGTAATGTCCATCATGCCTCCACTTAAATGCCCTTGGACTCCTCCCCAGTCATTTTCCGTGACACGCCCAGATCGGCCGCATCTCCGCCTCTGCTCCCTGGTCCGTCCTCCTCTGCACCCTGTGGATCCATGCTTGATGCTCATACCTCTTACTCTTCATGTATGTTTTGTGCACCTGCGTCTCCCTTCTCTAGGTGAGTTTCCTCATGCAGGGCTCTGTGCATGTTCATCCTCACATCTCTCTTGCAATGTGAATGAGCTGTCCCCATTCATTATTTGCTGAATGAGGGAACGAACCAAAAACTTGGTCAATGGATGAATCAAAAGAATCAGGCAGAGAGAGAATGATGATCCGCTTCTAAGGGAGATAGGCAGGAGAAGGTGAAAGCCAGGGCAAAGAGTCGATTTAAGGAAGAGATTCAGAACAAGTTACCGTAAGTGTTAAAAGACTGCAGAAACGTCATCTAAATACAATTCATTGTCTTTAAAAAATGGAAGTTGTGTTCATTTTCTATTGCTGCAGTAACAAATCACCACACGCTTAGTGACTGACAGCAGCAGACATCTATCACTCTACAGCAGACTGGGTCCTCTGATCCAGAAATCCTGGGATTCCTCTCTGAACCTATCTCTGGACAGTTCTCCAAGTGAGATATGGAGTTTGTCTCCTGGACATGTACTGGCACCTCCTCAGAGAAAGTAGGGAGGGATAGGGGCTCTTATCTACTTTTACAGAGGAGAAAGCTTGAGGTTGAAATGTTAGGTGGTTTGTCCAAGGGCTTGCTTTATTCTAGGCCCAAAATAGTGTCTGATGTACATGAAATGTACACTATGATGGATGGATGGATGGATGAATGAATGGATGAATATATGGGTGGATGGTTGGGTGGGCAGATAGGTGGATGGATGAGTGAATGGACAGATGGATAGATAAACAGTTAGATGAGTGGATGGATGGATGGGTGGTTGGGTAGTTGGATGATTAAGTGGATGGATGAATGATTGGTTGGATGGGTGGTTGGGTGGATAGGTGCATGGATGAATGAATGGATGGATGAATGGGTGGATGGATGGATAGATAGGCGAATGGGTGAATGTGTGTATGTATGTTTGTATGGATAGATGGTTGGGTGGATGGGTGGGTGTATGTATGAATGTACGGGTGAATGGGCAGTAGGTGTATAGACATTTGGATGGATGGATGGGTTGATGGGTGAGTAGATGTTTGGGTGGATAGGTGGATGGGTATATGGGTGAATGGGTGGATGGACGGAGGGATGAATGAATGGATGGATGAATGGATGGATGGATGGATGGATGAATGAATATATGGATGGATGTTTGAGTGGACAGATAGGTGGATGGGTGAGTGGATGGACAGATGAATAGATGAATAGGTAGATGAATGGGTGGATGGATGGATGGGTGGTTGGGTGGCTGGATGGTTGGGTGGATGGATAATTGGGTAGATTGGTGAATGGGTTGATGGGTTGATGAACAGACAGGTGAATGGGTGGATGGATGGTTGGGTGGGTGGATGGTTTGTGAGTGGATAATTGGATAGATGGGTGAATGGGTGGTTGGGTGGATGAACAGACAGATAGGGGAATGGGTGGATGGATGGATGGATGGTTTGGGTGGATGGATGGTTGAGTGAATGGGTGAATGGATGGGTGGTTGGGTGGATGGATGATTCTGTAGATGGATGGTTGGATAAGTGGATGAATGTTTGGGTAGATGGGTGGGTGGATGGATGGATGGATGAATGGATGGTTTGGGTGGATGGATGGTTGAGTGGATGGATAATTGGGTAGATGGGTGAATGGGTGGATGAACAGACAGATATGTGAATGGGTGGATGGATGGATGGATGGATGGATAAATGGTTTGGGTGGATGGATGGTTGGGTGGATGGGTGAATGGATGGGTGGTTGAGTGGATGGATGGGTGAACAGATGGTTGGCTGGATGGATGGATCATTCTGTAGATAGATGGTTGGATGGGCGGATGGATGTTTGGGTGGATGGGTAGATGGATGGATGGATGGATGGATGGATGGATGGATGAAGTATTCTTAGTAGAAACTTAAAGTAACCCCAGATGTCCTGGTTTTCCCTTTCATACCACACCTCTTCATGGGTCCTGGGGGAACTCAGCACCGGCCAGCATCCCTGTGCTGCTTTACTGAACAGAATCTGGTTATGGGTGCCGGGGCTGCAGCTGGAAACCACAGTGTTTTTCCTCTGGGATCTCATATTGTCATCTCCTCTCACTTCTTTCCACTCTAGGCTCTTCCTCTCCCCATGCACTGCCTTAAAGTGGAAATCGCTTGCTGGTTCATACGCAACTCTTGTTTGAAGGCATCTCTATCTGGGAACAGATATGTCCCACCGGAAATGCTCTGGGTAGCCAGGGAAAGCCAGCCTGTCAAGGGCAAGAACCTTGTCCTCCTTTACTGAAGAGACCTCTCATGTCACCCCAGACCATTTGGGGCTCTCCTGAGAGTCTATGTGGTTGGAAGAACACAGAAGCCCTGTGCGGGTTGCTGGGAAGTAGCTTCTGTGCTCATTCCCACTCTCTGCCAAAATCTAACTTTCTTCCCAGTTGGTGCTTGGAGTCATCAGAACCATTTGGCAGGTGGTGACCCCACGTAGGGATATAGGACCCACTTGGAGCAGTGGCCAGGAACACATCCCGTGGACTCAGGTCTGGTCCTGGCTGTGCTGGCCATGCAGCATTGGGCAAGGAGCCTCAGTATGCTTACCTGCAGAGAGAGGAAGAGGCACCCGTACACGGTTACCATGAGAGCAAAGGAGACGTGGGTAAAGTCTTGTTCTTTCCCCTCCTTTCCCTTCAGTCACACGTGTATCTTTCCTTTTGCTATTTGGAGAGTGGAGGAAGGGAGGTAACATGCACACCTGAGTGAACGTAGGTGTGTTCCCATGTGTGTGGTGAGCGTCAGGGCGTGAGGCCGGCACATGGGACCCCGTCACAGCCGTGCACAGCTGGTGGAGGGCAGAGGGCTTTGGTTAAGGCCTTGGCTGCAGTTGTGCTTCTGTTCTTGCTGCTGCCTGTCCCTGCCTCTGCCTTCTTCACCTCCTGAGAGGGAACCAGGGCAAAGTGATGGCCAGATTAAATGCTCCGGTCAACCGTGGGTGAACTGGGCCCTGGCATGTCCTCCGTGTGAACTTCCTCAAAGATCCCTCTCCACCCACACACTCAAGAAAGACGAATCTCTGTCCTACCTGCACCCCCATCATTCGGGATCTGGTCCCCTGTGCCTCCTATAGTGCCACTCTAGGCCATCTCTATCCTTTGAGGGACTGCTGGAGGGAGTGGTGGTCTCTGCTCACATGGTGAAGGACTTCAGAAGCAGAAACCTGACTCCAGCCCCGCAGAACCAGAGAGGAAGTTTGGGACAATCTGGCCTTGATACCCTCTGAGACGTAGGGCTCATTCCTGGGCCACAGTGGCCCCTAAAGAAGAGCATGCTGCGGCCATCCCAGGAGGAGCAATGGGGATTGGCTCCTGAGCACAGCGTGGATTTTTCCCTGTCAGCACCCATCTTCTCATGGGCAGAATTCTCAGGTGGCCTAAATGCCCCAGCTTTTGTGTAGCTGCAGCCTTTGGAGGATGGCGGAAGCTGTGACGGTGACTCAGTACGGTCCTCACAATGGCGCTGGGCCACATGGAAAGGAAAGGCCGTGGGTGGGCCTGGCCCCATCAGGTGAGCCCTTATGAAGCAGAGTTGTCCCCAGTTGGTGCTGGAAAAGAGAGGATGATGGACAGCAAACACCCGCCCTGTGGGCCACTGTGGGAGCCATAGGGAGGGGACTTGAGGGGAGTTCTAGGACCTAATTTTGGTACCCAAGTGAAGGACAGCAAGAAAATGGGACTTCAGTCCCACAGCTTTAAAGAAGTGAACCTGCCAACAGCCAGTGAGCCTGAAAGAGCACCCCGGCCTCGGCTGTGAATAACAGCCCTGGCTGACACCTTAATCTAAACTCATAGAGAAGCTGAGCAGAAAATCCAGCCACACTATGCCCAGACTCCTGACCCACAGAACAGCCAGGTCATGAGCACATGCTGTTTTTCATCATGTATTACTCAACAATAACTGATATTCTGGATCTGGTTGTAGCCAGAATCCTAGAGATAGCCCAAGGAACGTGGATTTCAGTACGTTGCAGATGGATGGGGTGATCCACCTGGCATTCCCTGAGGCCTGTCTTCACACAGCTCCTTACGCCCATGGTTTGCTGGCCTTTTGTAATCAACTGAAGGTTTCTCAATGGCAAACTGAGATTGGTCTTTTAGAAGCCTAATAATCCAAAATAATCAGCACACTGTCCCACTTAATGTTTTCTTTTGGTGACTTGTTTTAAAGCTTAATAAGAATCCTAAGAAGATTAATAAGTTCATATGAGTTTTATGTTTTAAGATAACTAACAAGAAGGCAGAAACATACTGAACATCAGATTATGCTATGATTCCATGTAAGGCTTAGAACTACCTGTATTTTAACACTTTGAACATTGGACTTGCTGGATGGAATTCCGAAGGTATGCGTTACTACTGAATTCTCTAAATCCATTTACAGCTAGAACCCAGCAAGCATGTGGGGAAAGGACCCAGGCGGTGCACCCCAGCCTCGGGGAGGCCATCCCGACGGCAGGCAGCTCAGCGCGTTCCCCTCCCCGCACCTGCAGCGTCTTCTGCTTGCTTTGCTATTTCACAAAAGCACTTATGAATCTGCCTATTGAGAGAAAAGAGATCCTTTTGATTTGCATGTATTATGTCTTTTATAAGGGACTTTTTCCTTCTGGTTATGGAAATAAAATATTAATCATTCCTCTGTGAGGGTGTTCTGTGTGCGCCTGAGTTTTCGTGGCATCTTTCCTAGTCTGTGTTTGACCCACAGCCCCTCCACATTACCCTGTCTGTCCAGCACGTCTGGGAGCAGTCACAGCAGGTGACAGGAAGGGAAGTAAAGGCCTCTGCAAAGGGGAGTTCCGATATAGTGTCCTTCTCGGTGACGGTTCCAAGACATCACTGGGAGAAAACAATGGACGAGGGATTTGAGCCAGCAGGACAAAGGGAGAACAAATGTGCTTTACTCACCACAACGAAAAAATAAGATAAAATTTGATGCCTTTAATTAGATGGGGCCTGAAGATAGAGCCAGTTCTCTTTGGAAAACACGGTGGCGTAGGGTGCTCATGACCAGCCCGTGGGCGGAGTGACGTGTGTGCCTCTGCGCACACTTGGGTGGGGCCGTCTAATTCGAGTAATGTAACTTAATCAGGTTCCCTTGATTCTCAACCAGCAACATTCTCATTTCCGCTCTGAGCTCACACTCACCAGAGACGTACCTATTTTGTTAAGCCGTTTCTTAGGGATTTGACTGAGCAGAAAAGTGCTTTCAACTCATCACGCTCCCCCTCCCCATGTGACTTTGACTTACAAGTTCTATTGAGAATATAGGGTGGTCGCCTCTGTGTTTTGGCTGAGCATTTCTGAATAAGCCACGCCTTTCCACATTTACGTTTTAGTAATGTGCATTATCTCCAACGATCTCTGATGACAAGCAGACATGGTTTCCACAGCAAGCATGACTTCAGGTTCTTCCTGTTTCTTAATTAGGATTCAATTTGTTCTCAGTGCCAAATTTCCAAACCTCC
The DNA here is from genome assembly GCA_963573385.1 of Cacajao melanocephalus. Classification (NCBI taxonomy): domain Eukaryota; kingdom Metazoa; phylum Chordata; class Mammalia; order Primates; family Pitheciidae; genus Cacajao; species Cacajao melanocephalus. The sequence goes on from CAUYLG010043425.1 coordinate 63,937, forward strand.
TACATTCTTTACTCACCTTTTTTTGTCTATCAATCAACTATTACCCAGACTTAACTGAATGCTTATAAAGGGCACAGAATTTTGTGTGATGTGCGGTTAAGAGAGGTAGGTGAGGGAGGGCAGAGAGAGAGAGAGCACATTTGCTCCTGTTGAGGTAGGATACAGGGCCTGCGCATGATCACAAAGCTTTATTTTGTGCAGCAAAATGGTAAAAGAACATTGACAAGGCACAACGGATTACAGGGTAAGTCAATTGGCAATTGTAAGACACCAGAGAGCCACAGTGACTTTCTTAGAGGTATTTCCAAAAGTCTAAAAATTTCCCAAACAACGATAGGCAAAACTAGTGAATAGAAATCTCTCCCATCAAGCTGCAGGGCAAACTCAGAAACCTGATCTTGTCTTTTAACCAGTAGATGTAAGCCAATTTATGAAGCCGTTCACGTCAGCCCCTGATGGCACTGCAAGCCACCTGACGGGTTGGTGGAAGCTCTGCCCTGGGAGAGGGTCCCAGTATGCCCAGGCTGCCATGAAGCCCATGCCCTGTGCCACCAGGATGCTTGGACAATGCACTTGGGGGCTGGGGCAGCTTTCCCCAGGGCTCCCCAGACAGCCCAGGACCAGGGCCATGGGGAAGGCACAGGCCAGCAGATCATTACCGAAATTAAAACAGTGTATTGTGACTTGCTTTTTATAAATGGTGATGCCTATTTCCAAATGTTCCTTTGAGGAAGTGCAAATGCAGGTGTGTAATATGGGTGGTGCCTTCCACAGACCACGAAGGGAAATTCTGCAGTCAGTGGACTTAAGAATAACTGTGCGGTCCGGGCACACAGTGGCTCACGCCTGTCATCCCAGCACCTCGGGAGGCCGAGGCAGGCGGATCGCCTGAGGTCAGGAGTTCAAGACCAGCCTGGCCAACATGGTGAAACCCTGTCTCTGCTAAAAATACAAAAATTAGCCAGGTGTGATGGTGCACCCCTGTAATCCTAGCTACTAGGGAGTGGCGGGGCTGAGGCAGGAGAATTGCTTGAACTCGGGAGGTGGAGGTTGCAGTGAGCTGAGATCACAACACTCCACTCCAGCCTGGGTGACAGAGCAAGACTCCATCTCGAAAAGAAATGAAATAAAATAAGAAAAAAAAAATCCTGCTCGCCCCCTAAGCCAGGGATTCTAAACTTCAACAAGCAAACAGGTCAGGAGGAAGGCCAGGGAAGATTCTGGCCCAGCAGGGGTTGGGGGTGGGCTGGGAGCCAAGAACCCACCTTTCTCGGTCACCAGGTAGGGCTGCCACAGCTTGTCTGGGAAACACTTTGAATGTCACCGTCCTTAGAGTGGGCCTAGCACTCCGGTTCCCCCTTCACACATCCTGCGAAAATCCCGGGGATCCCCAAACTCTGACTTCCTCCATTTCCCACCCCCCAACCCTTTTTTTGGTGAACATAGCCCTGCTGAGCTCTGGGTGCTAGAACTGAAGCAGGGGTGTGAGTTCTCTCTGGGTGCCTGTGTCCCTGGAGACCAGACGACCCCTGTCAGACCAGTAGAGGAGCCGGAGCAGTGCAGCTGAGGCTCTGCAGACAGGAGGGGACCCTGGAGAAGTCAACGAAGGGGCACAGAGAAGGGTGCCAGGCCCTGACAGATGAGGCAGAGAGCACAAGTGAGGCAGGCCAGAAGCCTTGGAAGATGGAAGGGGGTGCTGACCCCTGAGAGACCCATGCTGGGAACTGGGGCCCCAGCAGAGCCCATGTGGGTGACCAGCAAGAGCAGAGGGTGGCAACGGGGCCTGAGAGGTTCCAGGGAGGAGCACAGGCTTATCCTGAGGTCTGGAGAGGCCGTTCCAGCTGAAACCATGGGAGTGCTGCCGGATTGGATACTGCGAGTGGCAGAGGGGAAAGGCGGAAAAGGAAGGAAACCATGGCGCTTTAGGCTTGAGGACAGGGGAGGGGGTTGCCCAGGGCCCAGGCTGGGGCTGAGGGTGGGAGGATAATCCCAGCTGTGTCTTAGAAAGAGGGGCTTGGATACTGCAGACGCTCTTCATGGAATCTCCCTATTTCCCGAGATGTTCTTTTCCCAGCGTAGATTGAGACCATCAAACTCTAATATCTGGGAGGCGTCCCCACCGTGACACCAAAGGAGTGTGGCTGATACAGTCACCCTAGACCTTGGACTTGGGAGTCTCCACCCCGGTGTGCACACTGGAATTTCCAGAACTGTCCCAGTGAAATGCAGCCAGGCCCACAGCCTCTGAGCAGCTGCCGGCCGCCCATCCGGTGCGGACGCTGCCTGCACATGCTGTGGGTTTTGTCTCTGGGCAGCTGCCCTGGGACCCAGCACCCAGAATGTACAGTTTATTTACGGATACAGATGAGCAGAGAGATAACTACAGCAGGGGAATTAAACATGTTTTCTGGACATGTCTTGTAACACAGAAGCCTCAGAGATGCTAACAGTACAGAGAGTTCCAGGAAGAGGTGTCCAGAGCCGCCTGGGGCTCCGCACCTGCACAGCCTCCTCCTGGGCGTGGTCGGCTCTGCCCGCCTCCGCTCACTTCCCTGCATCAGCACTGGCTGTGGGAGTCCCGCTGCTGGCACCCGGCCTTCAGTCTCAGTGCTCAGCTCTAAAACCTTCCGTCAAATTGGCAAAGCAAAGGGGCCCCTCTAGGCAGCCAGTGGCAGATTCTCTGGTCCTGCCTGGCCCTGCAGAGCCCCCTCTCCTGCCTCTCGGCTTGGCAGGGCCAAGCTGTCTCAGCCCTGTAAGTGGATCTGAAACTCACCTGGCTGCACTCACCCTGCAAACGTCCTGAGCATCGTGTAATTAGCAGCGAGCAGTAGGCCTTTTAGGAAGGGAGAGCACTGTGCTTACCTGTCAATGGGCTTTGGAGCAGGAAGCAAGCTCATTCTGTTTTTGGGTGATGCTGCTTATAACGTAATATAAACAGTGATAGAAACATCAGAAAGTGACCCAAAGGACCATTTCCTTTTCTGAGACTTACACACAAATTATATATGCACCATATACACGTAATACAACTAAAATGGAGCCTAAGAAATGATCTTCCAAGTATCCTGGGGAGGAAAGAAAAGGTAAAATGAACTGCATTTTTAGAAACATCATAGTCTTCATCTACGCTACTTTTTATAGAGCACAGCACAGGGTACCTTGGAATGAAGGGTGCTGGCAGGGCGTGGAGGCTGAACGTGTAAGATTTCTTTTAATTGCATGAAACACATAACCCTTTAATCAGTTAATATGCCTACGCCTCCAGGTCCTCCACAGCTCTCCTGTGAGGACGCACTGACCCACTTCCAGCCCACTCATCCATTTCTCTGTAATGATGTCACTTCTAATTCACTTAACACCTTAATTAAACCAAACAAGCAACCTTGCCAAAGACGGATCTCTTGTAAGGGATTTCTAATGACGATGAGTTTTGGAAGTGATTAATGTAGGGACTGGTGTAAACTCGATCATTCATTGAAATGATTTTAATTCATGGAGAAAGATAAAATGACACAGGTTGAGAATTATGACTCCAATCCTTCAAAGTCTGCTTGCCTCGAAGAAAGCCTTCGTGTGTTTCTGTGTGTGGTACCTGTGTGGTATGGGTGCAGTGCATGTACATGTGCTGTGTGCATGTTTGTGTATATGTGGCGTGTCTGTGTGTGTGGGCTGTGTGTGTACCAGCGTGTGGTGCGTGGTGTGTGTAAGCTGTGTGTGTGTGGTGTGTGTGGTACATGTGTGGTATGGGTGTGGTGCGTGTACGTGTGGTGTGTGCATGTTTGTGTATAGGTGGCAGGTGTATGTGTGTGGGCTGTGTGCGTACCAGCGTGTGGTGCTTGGTGTGTGTAAGCCGTGTGTGTGTGTGGTGTGTGTGGTACGTGTGATATGGGTGCAATGTGTGTACGTGTGGTGTGTGCATGTTTGTGTATATGTGGCGTGTGTGTGTGTGTGGGCTGTGTGCACACCAGCGTGTGGTGCTTGGTGTGTGTAAGCTGTGTGTGTGGCGTGTGTGGTACCTGTGTGGTATGGGTGCAGTGCGTGTACATGTGGAGTGTGCATGTCTGTGTATAGGTGGCATGTGTATGTGTGTGGGCTGTGTGTGCACCAGTGTGTCGTGAGTGGTGTGTGTAAGCCGTGTGTGTGTGGTGTGTGTGTGGTACATGTGTGGTATGGGTACAGTGCGTGTACGTGTGGTGTGTGCATGTTTGTGTATAGGTGGCGTGTGTGTGTGTGTGGGCTGTGTGCGCACCAGTGTGTGGTGCATGGTGTGTGTAAGCCGTGTGTGTGTGGTGTGTGTGTGCTACATGTGTATCGGTACGGTGCGTGTACATGTGGTGTGTGCATGTTTGTGTATACATGGAGTGTGTATGTGTGTAAGCTGTGTGGGTACCAGTGTGGTGTGCGTGGTGTGTGTAAGCTGTGTGTGTGGTGTGTGTCTAAGGACCCCGATGGGGTATTTCTCATCTATGTGAGCTGTCAGTAGTGTGGGTAGTGGGGATTTGACTTTGTCTGACAGCAGCAGCAGTTAGAAGGTTCAGAGCCGCCCACTCCTGTAAACCACCTTCCTTTCAACAGAGCGAGAACAACTCTTTGGGGTGGGAGCCATGTCTCTTTTTGCTGGAGAATCTGAATTTTCCACACACACAAAAAGACCCCGATAGCAGACCGAGGCCTCCCAGCTCCTCACTTAGCCCCACTGCCCGAGAAGTGTGGCTCTCCTGTGTTCGACAGGGCCAGGAGGGCACAGCGATGCCCCGAGCAGTGGCACACGCAGCCCATGGCCCGTGCCTTGTGACCAGGTTCAGAAGCAAGTCTCAGCCATCTCTGCCCAGGGCTCTCAGCTGAGCATGTTCTGACTGAGAAGGCAAGAGGTGTCACTTTTAAAAATAATTGAGATGTCTTCATTTAAACAACAACAAGGCCTAAAAGACGGGTTTCACTTGAGTCCTCCAGAGGCAGAGCCTGGGATGGGTCTGTGAGCAGATGACGGAGGCAGCATCGGGAGGCCCTGGGGATCCCACCGCTGGAGAGGAGCATGTGGGTGGGGGAGCTGCGCCTCTTCCCTGGGAGCTCCGGGGGCCCAGGACAGCGCAGACGTACTACCCGGAGGCCAGTGCACAGACACACACACACACAGGCATACATAGACATGCGCAGACTCATACAGACACATAGACACACAGATGCACACAGACACAGACACAGACACACACAGACATAGACACAGACATACACAGATACACACAGGCACACACAGACACATATGACACACACAGACACAGATACATGCAGACACACAGAGACATACACAGATACACACAGACACATACAGACACACATAGATACACAGACACAGACACACACAGACACACAGAGATACATAGACACACACAGATACATAGACACATTTGCAGACACAGACACACAGACACAGACACACACAGAAAAACACAGACACCCAGATACATAGACATACAAACACACAAGCACCTACAGGCACACACAAATACACAGGCACAGAGAGATTCACAGTCACAGAGACACACAGAGGCACAAACACACACAGACACATACTGACATACACACAAACACATGACACACAGAAACACAGACACACATAGACACAGACACACACAGGCACATACAGATACAGAGAGATACAAAGACACACACAGATACATAGATAGACACACATAGACACACACAGATACACAGATACACACACACGCATAGACACACACAGATACACAAACACAGACACATACAGATACATAGACACATACATAGACACACAGACACACACAGACACACACAGATACATAGACACACAGACACATACAAATACATAGATACACAAAGATAGACACACAGACACACAGATAAACACAGACACACACAAATACACACAGATGCACACACACAGAAACACACAGACATACAGAAAAACAGACACACAGATGCATGGACACACAGACACGTGGACACACAGACGCAAACACAGACATGCCCACACACTTAATGCTCTGTGATTAGGATTATTAGGGGAACGGTAGCAAAGAGATGAAATGGTCTCAAGTCTTTTTTCATATGTGGCCCTAAAATTTAAACTCTGTTTGCAAATGTACACAACTGAATATCTCAGCACTTAGAGACTAAAATGTAACTTCTACGGAAGCCGAAATGTTTCTAGTTTACACCTCAGAAAAGGCTTTATTGTCTTATACTCAGCTGTAGTGTGATGAACCCCAGTGAAAGAAAGAAAGTGGTGAATACCCCATCACTCTTAGTTATGGTACATGAATTAATTTTAATTAACTTGAAGGCAACCCTGTTAACAAAGTGGCCAATTATTTTAAAATGTAGTATGAGTGTACCATATTTCTATGTTAATATGTTATCACAGTCACAAATGATTGAACATAGAAAGATATTCTGATTTACAAGTAAGCTTTTTTTTCTAAAAATTAGATTATAAATGCATTATTTCAATATAAAAAATTAGCAAAGAAGAACTCAAAGAGAAAAAAAATAGTAGCAGAAATAAGCTTTTCCTTTAGATTAAGTTTTTCTTTAAAATTTGATAAATAGATTATTCAAGCAGAATCTGTTATATCTCCATAATTTAGAACATTTTAAAAAGCATAGGAAGACTGGTGTCTCCTGTAGTCTCAAATTTCAGACAAATATCTTTGAACTATATATATCAGACTATATATATTTTTTTCTAAGGCTATTTTTGTTTGAAATTGATTCTATATTATCTGTACAGTTTTTAAAAATATTTTTTCTTTTATAAATAAGGTAATGGATACTTTTTCCTCTAATGCATAGGGTAGCATTTCTTTATAAAACTAAACATGCTTCTGAAATATTATTTTGGGCTCTGTATAATGGTCTATACTTTGACTGTCCCAAAGATTTAAAATAAATATTCTATGGTGGGGCATAATTATTTATAATAAACATAAAGTTAACATTATCTTTACTCTTAACTTTTTGACATCTTTTGAAACTAAAATAAAAACTGTTTTCACCTCTGATTATTTCTTTATAGTAAATTCCTAGAAGCAGATTCACAAGGTCCTAATAAATGGTTCTTAATACATATTTTCTAGAAATTTTCTAGAAATGTTGCCAAATTCAACTTTCATCAGCACTCTGCATATGGCAGAAATGGTGCACCGTTCTCGGGAAACTTCACCTGTTCCACAGCCAGTCTGGCTGCCAATTTCGCTTTTGTTTTACGTAGCTGTCAATTTGGAAAAAAAATGAAAAAAGAAAAGTTGGCCAAAATTTTAATGATTAGTGTCTATATGTATATTTTGCTATCCTTATATTGGTTTTTAAAATTGTTCGAATTAATCTGTAAAACTTCTTCATATATTTAGGCCACTTATCACAAATAAGTTACATATGTTGCAAACACCTTTTCCCAAAGGGCTATTTCCTGTTCATTTTCCTTTGGTAGTTTTAGATTTCAGAGACATAAATTTTAGTATATTTTAAGACAAGTTAAAGAATTAAGAGACTGATAAAATATATGAATGACAGAGAAAGAAGAAACAAAACCATAAAGGCCGAGAAACAAGGCGATAGACCTTAAGAAAGACCAAGGAAACAAGAAGAAATCATTTTTTTTTTTGAGACGGAGTTTGGCTCTTGTTACCCAGGCTGGAGTGCAATGGCACGATCTTGGCTCACCGCAACCTCCGCCTCCTGGGTTCAAGCAATTCCCCTGCCTCAGCCTCCCAAGTAGCTGGGACTACAGGCATGTGCCACCATGCCCAGCTAATTTTTGTATTTTTAGTAGAGACGGGGTTTCACCATGTTGACCAGGATGGTCTCGATCTCTTGACTTCATGATCCACCCGCCTCGGCCTCCCAAAGTGCTGGGATTATAGGCGTGAGCCACCGTGCCCAGCCGAAAGAATCATTTTTAAAAAGACTAAACTAGAAGTAATACAGGGTGAAAAAACATAACAGAGAGTAGCTTAAAAGAAATAGAAGAGGGAATGAAGGAAATATAAGCAAGTAAAAAAGAAATGAAGAGAATGTGGAAGAGAATTTGAAAGAAAATGACACTAACAGAAGAAGGTCAAGGAAGATCTGACCTAGTTATAACAGGAGCCCAGAGGGAGGAAACAAAGCAACGGGGCAGAAGAACACGGAATAGGACAACTTCTCAAAAATGAAAGTCTTAAAACTATGCATTGAAAAGATCTACTTAGCGAAAAAAGAAGAAAAAGCAAATCACGATGACCAATATTGAAATATTTTAACATAAAGCTACTGGGATTAAAAAAAAGAAAAAAAACACCACCAGCAACAAAAACTCTTTTGAAATCGAAGTGAAAAATTAAGCTTCCTATGAAAAAAACCAGATTGTCATACAAATTTTTTATAGCAAAACTTTATGACAAAAATAATAGAAACTTTTAAAGTATGCAAAGATAGAAGTGAGTCATGGATTTGACATCCAGCTGAACTGATGCTTAAATATAAAATACATTCTTAAAAATGGTTATCAACATGCAAAAATTTAGGATGTGTTATTCTATTGAGCACTGAAAATTCTCTTAGCAAATTCGTTTCAGACAGCCAATATTACTAAAACATTCTCTAGAAGAACTGTTTGTGAGCATTAAATGTTTAATTGCAGAACAAAGAAAAAATAATGATAAGGTGTAGATTATATTATGTAATGGCTATATGCTTGGAAATGTAGATAAATTACAGCAGTTAAAACTGAGAAATGATGAACAAATCCTATGAAAAACGACATTGCCTTAAAGCTGTTAATGGGAAAACAAGGATATTACTTCATATCAGTGGCCAGAGAGGTAAACGAGACAGAAAAGGATGAAGTTCACAGTTAATGTAACTACTGTTTCTCACAGGATAAAGAGAAATAAAAGGGAAGATGATAGAAATAAATTGGTAAAAGATTGGTATAAAGGTAACTGGAACACAAATGCAAATTAAAGTTAAATCCAAAAATAAACTAAAAAGGGAGAGACTTGAAAAGAAAAAATTATAAACCATATAATGAATAAGTATGTACAAGGCTTATGTGTCTACACTAATAGAAAAGAATGATTAACATAAGAGTATAGCAGAGCTGACTCTAGATAGAATGCCTGTGTCTATCAGCTGAAGTCAACTATGGAACAATAAATATTGTTCAAATAAACTAACAAAGCTAAATCCCAAACTGTGCTTCCGAGTACAGATGCATCTAAAACAGAGACCCTGGAAGACTGAAAAAGTAATGATAGACAAAGGTATACCAGACAAACACATATACAAGAGCAATAGATGCAATTTTTGTATCTGACCAAAGAATATTAAAGAGAAAGAAATCACTTTAAACTTCTGAAGGCTACAAGTCTCAATTAAGGCATAACAGCAAGTAATATTCACGGTCTTGTTAACAGTTCTGGCAAAGCAGGAACTGGAGGAGATGTAAGGGGAAATGGACAAACTCACCCTAATAAAGTAGGTATCAATACATTTCTATCTGTGCAGGAGAGATAGGGTAGACAATGCATACATAACAATGCAGATGACTTAAATAATAGACTCAATAGGAAAATCTTACAGACTGAACTTGAATTTCCAATAATAAGAAAATGAACCTTCTCTTCAAGACCACATGCAACACTGACAATGTCTCAGATCATTACAAAAAACTCAATAAATTCCAAAATACAAGGGGAAAAAATAACCAGAATTCTCTAATTATAACACAATGAAAATAGAACGAATCTTTTTAAAACAAAAGTATTCTTCCACCTTTACATTTTATAAAAACTATCACTAAACAAATTATAAATTAAAAGGGAAATTTTAAAAGAATACAGAATTTCTTGAAAGTATATGTTAGAATCTATGAGACATAGCTAAAATACTTATTAGGTGATAAATGCATTAAACAACAATATCAACAAAAATTGCTAAAATAAAAATAAGTAAACGAAGGACCCAATTCAAAAAGCAACAGCAAGAACACCAGGGTAAATTAAGAGCAGGTAGCAGAGAGGCTAAGGAAGCAGGCGTAAGCAAACGGGTTACCAACCTTGACGATCTGCAGGACCTAACAACTGAAAATTGCTTTATTAAAACACCAAATTAGCTAACTTACTCAAGAAAAATAGTGTAAGGGGGAAAGGAGGAGAGCACTAATCAAAGAAATTTAAAATGAGGCAGAAATAACATTCAAAGTGATTTTTTTTTGTAACAATCCTGCACGTTCTGCACATGTATCCCAATTGAAAAAAAAACACACACACAGTGAAAAGAAGCAGCAAAGTGTTATTTTTTTATATGCACAAGAAACTACTTTGCACAAATGTATAAAAAACATTAAAACCAGTCGCAAATTGATATAAGAATACTGCTTACTGAAATTGACTCCAGTAGATATTTTTAAAAAGTCCGATAAAACAATTACTGAAAAAGCTAACAATTAAAGACGACTCCCATACAAAAGAACCATAAACTGCTTACATGGTTTCTCAGAAGAGATCTACCAAATCTTTAAAGATTATACCATTCCAATTACTTCTCAGCAGAGAAAAAGAAGGAAAACTTACAAATCCAATTTGTGGTTTATAACACTGATCTAAAAGTTAACAACTAGTTAATTTAAATAAAACCTACTGAACAATCTAATTTATAAATATCAGTGCAAAAAGCCCTAAAAAGAAATACAGTAAAAAAAAAAAAACACACAGAATACACTCTAAACATGACAACATAGCTGATTTAGGAAATTACGAAAAATATAAACTTGTTCAATATTAGGAAAGTCATCAAATAAAGATAAGGAGAGAAATTATATATACAGTCATCTTCAGACTTGCAAAAAAGATATTTAATAAAGTGTATCACAATTGATCTTGAAAACACTCAAAAATAGGAATTGATTGGTAATTCTTAAATAGTATTAAATGTTGCCTATAAAAGTCAGAAACAAAACTCTATGTCCACTATCTCTACTGCTATTTCATACTGTATTGTAAAGACAGCCAAAATTTTTGTGTATATTTTGCTTACATTTCTTGATGATCCATTAACCACACATCTGCAGGCTATGATCCAAGCAGCCCTGCCTAAGCTAAAATAATTAAACTGATAGTTAAATTGTTGTCCTCCCAGCAGAGACATAATGTGCATTTTGTCAAGTTAATTGCATAATTAAAAATAAAGCAAAAGTCTTCTGAGGCATTTCAAACAATCTAGAATTTCTGCAACATATTCTTTACAACATTTGGGATGAAGAAACAGGAGGATACGTCAAGTTCTCTAGAGAGAAGACGATCAGTGAGGAACAGCCTCAAGATCCCAATGTTACCATCAGTGGACATGGGTTTTAAAGAAGCAATTGTCACTGCTCAAGAATGTAAAGGAAAATATGTTTATAATGAACACAAAGATAGTAGATATTAGCAGAAAAACATAAACTAAAACAAAATACAACACAAAACTTTTAAAGCTGAAAATGACAATATCTGAAAAATTTTAAATCACTAAATGAGCTTAGCAGCATAATGGACATGACGGAAAATTAGTGAATTTTTTTTTAAATCAATAGAAATGTTTCCATCTTAAGACTAGAGAGAAAAGAAAAAGATTGAAAGGAGCTAAGGATAATATTATCAACAGTACTTAACATGCAGATATTGGAGTCACAAAAGGAGGAGGAAGAGAGACTAAGGAAGAATACACACACACACACACATATACACTATATATATATATATATACTATGTGTATATATATGCTGTGTGTATATATATTATACTGTGTGTGTATACATATATATATTAACAATGGCTGAGGTTTTCCCAAATGTGCTTAAGCATGTAAATGCACGGATTTGTGAATCTTAGTAGACCCCAGCAGAATAAATACAAAGATAGGAAGTCAAGCACATTATAGACATGCTTTTGTAAACAAAGGTAAACAGAAGATCTTCAGAGCAGCTTGAGTGAAATGATGCATTGCCTGAGGAGGAACCATGATCCAGTGTTCACTGACCTCTAATACAAAACAGTGGAGGTCAGGAGACAGTGGAATAACACTCAGCAAATGCTGGAAGGTTAAAATTATCCAGGTTCATCCAGAATTCTACATTCAGCAAAAAGTGCTCAAGAAGAAGGTAAAATAAAGGTATCATCAGATAAAAGAAAACTAGGAATACATGTTGTGAGCAGACCTGCACTACCAGAGATGCTAAATGAAGTTCTTCACACTAAAGAAAGATTCCAGATGGAAACTCAGCTCTTCAAGAAAAATGAAAGGGATTGGAAGCGCCAGGAGAACCAGCAGCAGCAGTGCAGAGAAGGGCTTGGACCACACTGAGGAAGTTTTCAGGAACCTATTTTAAAAAAATCTGTTATCTTCCCTTTTTCTCTCTGATGACATTCCTCTCCTTGACCTTTTCACTGGCTATTGGGAACTATTTCTGGAGTTTCTCATTGATAAGCCCGACCCAACGTTTGCCAGTGGCTTGACCCTTCCTGTTCTGTCTGTTTCTTCATCGCCCCTGGGTGCTATTTCTTCTCATTCTCCCCTGAACTCCCTCCTCTCTGCACCTTCGTCTCCCATCACCCCTCTTTTCGTTACTTGTTTGTATTTTCTTCACACTCAGGGAAAGCACAAAGAAGATTCTAATTGCACATAACTTAGACTTCCTTTAGGAAACTTCTTTTTCAAAATACGTTCTTTCCCTGTCTTAGGTCTATGCATATACCCTCTTTTTGTAACAAAGTAGCATATTTTTATAAGTTCTACCCTGGTTTCTCTGAATTTCCCAGCCTTAATAGGAGCATATCTTGGTGTGCCAAGATGGTGGGCTTCCTACACAGGTGCCCTGGAGCCGCTGGAACTGTCCTCATGACTCATCTGGAGGACTGGGTGCTAAGCTCAGATTCCCGGCTCAGTGATGCCACGGGCTAGGGAAAACGGGGGAAATATGGACACTTGGATAGAAACAACCAGATTTGTCCTCCCAGGTATTTTCCTCGTGTTCACTGAACCGGTTCTTTCAGGGGCAAATATCCTCCAGGTAGTGACTATGTAGAATATCACTCTGGGTTTCTTGTCTTGTGCGGCCAAGTTGACTTTCCCGCATGGCTTTGCTGTCTCTTTGGTTTGAGAACAGCTCCACTGGGTCAGGAAGGAAACCTCCAGGTTGACAGGGCCTCAACCTCTCAGCAGAAACCTGCACCCAGGAAAAACCAGTTACACTGGCATTTCTGTTGGGTGTCACCTCTGTCACCCTAGGAACTGCCTGCCCTGCTGCTTCTGAATTCCATCGGTCTGTCCCTAAAAAGGATGTGGGTGTCCAGATGGCGCCCCTTCAATTTCTTCCAGGTGTAACACACTCATTGGAGGAGTATTAGGAGTTCTGCCAGGAGGCCAGAGTGTCTTCCTCAGAGGCGACTTGTCAGTGCTCAGGGCTCCTTTGAATCCAGCCCCATCTGCATTTTATGTAGAAGAAATTCATTATCATTCCTGGCACTCTGTCGAGGCCCTTTCCTGGATTCCAGCAATAATCTATTTTTAACTTCTTTTGAATATCGCTCTTAGTTTGGGGAGAGGGATGTTGGACATCTGGGCTCACATCGTCATCTCTAGAAACAGGGATCATTCCGCTTCTCAGAGACTTATTTCCTTCCTGCACATCAAACGAGGAAATTCAGGAAACTACTATCAAACCAGTGATTTGTTTTCCATAGAATACATATTGTATTTTCAAGTTACTGATGAAAATGTGTGAGTATTACCAAAGAGAGCTTCCTCCTCATGCTCGTAGTCATTGCTGATGTATAAATAACTCATTTTAAAACACACCCATAAACGCTTTCAGACTTTGCTGGACACCTGGATTATTCTACTGAATAGTCACTGACCTCACCGGACAACGCTGCAGCCCCCACCCTCCTGTGCCTTAAAGACAGCGTCATGCCCACGGACAAGAGCATGTCTGTGCTATTAGGAAATGTTTCGGAAAGTGAGACCTGGACCAACGGAGGGGAGCCTTCAGATGAGACGCCTGAGCCCAGCTCTCATTTGCCACAATCCCTTTCCCAGTAGGAAACTGGCAGGTCTTCTTGGCCTGATACGGATCCCAGCTGAGCTGGGTCACAGCCCAGCGCTTGACCCAGTAAACGGGTGTGGGCTTCTGGCTGCCTGTTTCAGCTTCCCACGGCCAACCCATTCCTAACTATGCCTTCTCTAGTCCTATTCGGAATGACCCTAAGAGAGGGATCAACATTAACTCTCCCTTTCCCAAATACACAGGAACTTCCCTGACCTTTTGACCCCTGAAGCTCTGTAAATACCCACCGCACCATGTGGCAAGAAAGCCAATGAATCTGTGTTTTGGTTTTAGGCCCTTTTTGCAAAACCAGATGCATTTGGATTCCTGTGCAATAGTTTATTAGTTTCTATAAGAAAGGCAAGGTATGTTTATAGATTTATAATATACTTAGACCTACATATATGTACTTACACATATGTATACACACACAGACACACACACACCACCACGTCACAGAGATATTCTGGGAATTGATAAAGTAAATAATTGTTCTTAAAAGCACTTATGTATTGAGACAATATGTTATATAAATACTTATTAGTAAAAGGCTCTATTTCTAGTTTATTGGATAGTTTAGGAGTTGTCAGGCAATTATGGCAAGAGGACTGTGTTGCGGCCAATTAGCGAAGATGTTTGTTAATTGCAGCTGATGTTGCCTTAGCGACTCCATTAGTAAACTGTCCATTCCTAAATCCTTGGTCGAGAAGCAAGTCGGAGCTAGGCTCACAACCTTTTCAGATTGTCACATTCTCCTCTGGCCTGGATAAGCCAGGAAATTATTGCATTATACACCAAGAGGATTAGCTCAAACCCATATGGGCACACAGAGCATGAGAAGAAATAACATGTGCAAATCCATAATGAGGAGAAACTTCATTCTCAAGTTAATGAAACCAAAACCTATAAAACCCATGTATCCAGTTTTATTAGAATCTAATGTACCAAATATGTACTTCATATTTTGTTGATCACCTATTCATACCTGCAAGGTTTTTCTACAGAGTCCTCATTAAACCAACGACTTCCTTGATAACAGGCTGGACTTCCACCTTGTCCATAGGCACCCACAGTTCCCACAGAGGCTGTGAGTGTCACGATGCTGGTGAGGTAGACAGACCATTCCTCATGAGTCTGTGAATTACACTGATTGATTTTCAACTGTTAATCAGCCTTGCTTTTCTGGGATAAAGCATACCAAATCATTATATACATTGCTGGATTCAATTTGCTAGTTTTTAATAAAAGATCTGTGTGTCTCGTTTCATGAGGAATATTGTCTTTTAATTTTTGTGAAATAAAAGATTTCATAAAACCGTTCTCAGCACTGTCAGCTTTTTTAAGTAAGTCGGGAAGCTGCTCTCTTTTGTGTATTTCCTAAAAGTGTTTGCAGAAGATTGTCCTGGAAGAGAGGACACTACAACTTCTAGAAATATTAAGAGGCTATTTTATGTCATTTAGAGTTAAATGCCTCCAGGATGTGTAGTTCTGTTCCCACCTTCATTACTCTTTTTAGGAGATTATGGTTTTTTAAAAAAATATTTTCAAATAACTAACTTTTGACTTTTTAATTTTTTGTATGTTTTTCAATTTTCTATTTAACTGACATGCATTTTAGTTTTTTCTTTTGCTTACACTAAATTTAATCTACATTTATTTTTCTAACCTAATTTGGAAACTTTGTTTTGAACTTTTCTTCGTTATTGGGCAAATATTTTACGATTAGAAAAAATTATTACTTCTGTAAGATAGTTTAATAAAATTATGCAGAAATTGTGCAGAAACAAACACACACACAAACACACACTGACACACAGACACACACTCACCTGTGCATCATTCCAGTTCTTGATGTAAGCAGTGCTAATCCCAGAGGCAAATGTGTTTGACTTTCATGCAGCGCTCTGATTCCAGGCACTTGGGCTGGGAGCCTGCAGTTTCAGTGGTACTGTTTGTTGCCTCTGTTTTCGTCTGTATTTCAATGATACCTTTGAGTTCTTAGTGTGAACATTCTACATCTCAAATAGTGCTGGCTGTTTATCAACAGGCAAACACTCAATCGCTAGACAGGTTTACTTAACTAGACTGCAATGTATTCTACGTAAAAAATAACATTAAGTCAGCAGTTTTGATGTTGGGTTTATGTTTTTGCTCTAATGCTCAGTACTTTGCTCAAGTGCTGAGGGCACTACCACATGGCAAGCTTTTATTCAAAGTTTTCACCTTGTACTTGGTCACAATGCAGTCCTTTTTTTTATAAAGGTTTTGAAAACTAAATCATTACAGAGACCAATCTTTGTGTGGAAGGGATGTTAATAAACTAAGAGGAAATTAGGAATAACATATTCTATTACTTTTTTTTTTTACATTTGAGTGCTACTACTTTTTTTTATTGTATTTTAGGTTTTGGGGTACATATGAAGAACATGCAAGATTGTTGCATAGGTACACACATGGCAGTGTGATTTGCTGCTTTCCTGCCCATCACCTGTATCTGGCATTTCTCCCCATGCTATCTCTCCCCAACTCCCCATCCAACCTGTCCCTCCCCTATTTTCCCCCGACAGACCCCAGTGTGTGATGCTCCCTTCCCTGTGTCCATGTATTCTCATAGTTCAACACCCACCTATGAGTGAGAACATGCGGTGTTTGACTTTGTGTTCTTGTGTCAGTTTGCTGAGAATGATGGTTTCCAAGTTCATCCATGTCCCTACAAAGGACATGAACTCATCGTTTTTATGGCTGCATAGTATTCCGTGGTGTATATGTGCCACATTTTCCCTGTCCAGTCTATCATCGATGGGCATTTGGGTTGGTTTCAGGTCTTTGCTATTGTAAACAGTGCTGAATGAACATTCATGTGCATGTGTCCTTATAGTAGAACGATTTATAATCCTTTGGAAATATACCCCATAATGGGATTGCTGGGTCAAATGGAATTTCTATTTCTAGGTCTTTGAGGAATTGCCACACTGTCTTCCACAATGGTTGAACTAATTTACACTCCCACCAACAGTGTAAAAGTGTTCCTATTTCTCCACATCCTCTCCAGCATCTGTTGTCTCCTGATTTTTTAATGATCGCCATTCTAACTGGTGTGAGATGGTATCTC
>CAUYLG010043426.1:0-57708 GCA_963573385.1 Cacajao melanocephalus
TTTTTTTTTTTTTTTTTTTTTTTTTTTTTCTGAAGGCTTCTTAACATGACAGCGGTGCTATGCGGGTTGAAAAAAATCAGTTCTGCTGTTATTTCAGAATTCTACTTTCTGCTTCCTTCCCAATCATAGCTCATTCAGCCTCACTGTAGCTGGGATTACAGGTGTGTGTGTGTAATTGTGCCCCACCACATCAGTTATTGCATTTGATCACAAAATATAGCAATTATGAAACAATTTTACTATGTCTAATTCTGTGTACTAGGCGGTTCTGTGAAGGAACAGGCAGTCCTTGGGTCTGAGTTGAAAACAAGAGCTTAAGTTCTGTCTCTCCAAGTACTGGTTAGCTGCATGCAACATGGCATGTCCATGGATGCTGTATTCTGAAGAAGTCAGGATCACTAGCAACAGACAGAAAGACACCCTGGGTACGGCCTGTAATCCCAGCGCTTTGGGAGAGATTGCTTGAGTCCAGAAGTTTGAGACCAGCCTGGACAATATAGAAAGACCCCCGTCTATACAAAAAATTAAATTAAAAAAAGACTACCCTGGGCAACATAGTGAGACCCTGTTTCTATGAAAGAGATGCCCCTCCTTTTTTTTTCTGAGACAGAGTCTCACTCTGTCACCCAGGCTGGAGTGCAGTGGCACGATCTCGGCTCACTGCGACCTCCCAGGTTCAAGTGAGTCTTCTGCCTCAGCCTCCTAAGTAGTTGGGATTACAGGAGTGCACCACCACGCCTGGCTAATTTTTGTATTTTCAGTAGAGACGGAGTTTCACCATGTTGGCCAGGCTGGTCTTGAATTCTTGGTCTCAAGTGATTTTCCTGCCTCAGCTTCCCAAGTAGGTAGGATTACAGGTGCATACTACCTAACAGTTTATCCCAAATTTTTAAATCGAAAATTGTATTCCCTTCTCTGGGAGAAATATGGAAAAGGACTAAAACAAAGTGGTTTTCACTTGTTTGCATGTTGGAAGTGAGAGTGGCTTTAGATCCTCTTTCCCAATATTACTATGAATTGAACTAACTTTAAAGTGACCAACTTTCCTAGAAAGCTTACTGCACTATCTAAAGGCCCTTGTGGTCTAAAAGCCAAAGGTCAAATCATATGTGTTAAAGATAAATGGTGCCATTATTATTATGTGGATGTTCACCATGTTTAGGCAGTGTGTTTAGTTTTACTCAGTCACTCATTTAAAACATTTATTTATTAGTGTATCACTTTGTTTATTCACTTAACACCTGTCTGGAGTGCCTGTTATATCTCAGGAACTATGATAGGCACTGGGGAAGCAGAAGTCAGTAAGATCCATGGAGGAGGCTAGCAGTAAAGACAGAAATTAAGACAAACAAACACAAAAATACTTGAGAACTGGCCGGGCACAGTGGCTCACATTTGTAATCCCAGCACTTTGAGAGGCTGAGATGGGTGGATCATTTGAGGTTAGGAGTTCGAGACCAGCCTGGCCAACATGGTAAAACCTCGACTCTACTAAAAATACAAAAATTACCTAGGCATGGTGGCAGGCACCTGTAATCTCAGCTATTTGGGAGGCTGAGGCAGGAGGATCGCTTGAACCTGGGAGGTGAAGGTTGCAGTGAACCAAGATCACACCACTGCACTCTAGCCTGGGTGACAGAGCGAGACTCAGTCTCAAAAGAAAAAAAATGCCTGGAAATTGTTGTGTTACCAAAAAGAAAGCACAGAGTGCCACAGGAGCCCCCAGCATTTGGCTGCACCAGCTTTTCATAAGCTTTACAACAATGCTCTTATCATGCCTACTGCACAGGTGGGGAAACTGGGGGGTTACAAAACTTGGTTTTGTAATAGGCTCTATTTATGGAGCAAGAGCTTACAAAACCAAGCTGACCAAACTCTACATGTTCTTACCACCCTATCTCCTTCCTGGCTTGGAACTTCCGTGCTTAAGATTCCAGATGGACCTTTATTTTTGAGACCTTAGAATCGGTTTAGGTTTATATGCTCCAGAACGCACTAGAAATGTCAGGAAGGGCACAGTCCTGGGTGAAGGGGGGTGCGTTGTGCCAAGAACTCCGTATGAGAAGCCAGCTCAACAGTGAAAGGTGGTGATCATTTTTCAAGTGTTCTTGGTTTTTGATGTGTCATAAAATTGCATTATTCAGGAATAATCCCAAAATCAAATTAAAATGTCTCTGAAAACATGAAATGAAAAGCTTACTGATGCATGCTTACAAATGGTTGCCATACCTTCCCTGTGACCTCAGGGCTGGAAGGCTGTGTTTTTTCAGAGGTGACCAGGGACCATCCAAACGCAGCCTCCTTCTGTTAATGTGACCTTCTCTTAAGCAGCATAGACGCTTCTGGTCTCATTCAGAGAGTGAATTCCTTCATTATCTGGGAAGATGTGGTCCCACCTACTTATAGCAATGAGGGGCCACCTTCATCCTAACCCATAGGGTACAACTGGCCACGGCCTTGCCTATCTGTATAACTCATAATTGTCATGCTATAGCCACGTGGGCCGTCTTGGCTTGGGCCATGTTTCCTTGGCTCCCTGGGAGGGGTGGTGGTTATAACCATGTTCTGCAGTCCCAGTGAAGTACCCCAAGCATGTGGGGAAAAGTCAACATGTTTCTGGGGCAAGGTCAGAGCACATGGGCAGGGTATCCCAGCAATGAAGCAGTGGTGTGCCTCCCAGGGACCCCAAGACAGTAGCCACGCTGCTGGCACACACCTCAGACTCTAGGCAGCAGCCGATACCTCCAGGGTTCAATTCCCAGTTCCGCGGCCCACTCTGTTCTCCCACACTTCACCTCGCTCCAAAAGAAAGCTTTGTTTAATGCTTCAGCAAACTGCTGTGGGCCTGGAAAGCCTTCCAGGCAGAGGCATTCTAATTAGTATTGTGGCTTTGCTGGAAAAACCATTTTCCAGGCCTCTAAAAACTTCTGATGATTCTCTAACTTTTCATAAGGGTCCCTGGGCCATCTCAGCCATGAAGCTGGTTCCACTTAGGTTTTTGAATCAGAAATGCAGGAATTTTCCGCTGGTAGTGGCTGGAGCTGCCTTGAGACGAGTGAGGAGCAGGTGAACTCTCCTGCCTCCCACCATCACCAGCCTGGATCAGGAGGGGAGAAGGAACACACCTGCACATTTTACAACCAGAACCCATGGCAGAAAAGAGCCCTCAATAGTGGGTCTTAAGACAGATGAAAGAAAAAAAAAGAGCCCTCGCTTGCTGCATTCCCCCAGCCACTGCCCATGGATGTCATCAGTTTGTCCTTCCACTTTTTATTCAGTATTGCTCCAGCATCCCCTGTGTGCCAGGCAGAGGCCTCTGCTGGGTGCAGTGGTGCACCCTGAAGTCCTGTTCTGGCAGGGGAGACAGAGCATGGACAAACGAGCAAATGGATCCTGAAATGTCAGGTGACAATGCTGCGCCAGCAGGATCAAAATCGGGGGACTGAGGTATAGGAGGTTGTGTGCACTCAACAGGGCGTCAGGGAAGGGGAGGTGGTCTTTGAGCAGAGAGCCGGGTGAAGTCAAGGAAAGTCCCGTGAATATCTGGGAGAGGTTCCTTCCAGGCAGAGAGAAGGGAAGGAGCAGGTCTTGAAATGACGTGGGCCTGGCCTGTGGAAGGAGCACCTGAAGGCTGGCACGAGGGTAGGGACTGACTGCAGGGGACTTTGACCAGCAGCTCTGTCATGGGGCACAGTCTTTTAATCTCTGATAAGCAGCCCTTACCCATGGAGCTGCCATGGATACATGTTTTCTGTAGTTATTTGTGGAGCACTGGGTCCTGTTCCTTTCTACGAGAGCAGTCGTTCCCAATTGGGTGTGACTTTGCTTCCCACGGGACATTTGGCAAATCTGGAGACACTGCATAACTTGTGTGTGTGTGCAGGGGTGCTCCTGGCATCCAGTGGGTAGAAGCCAGGGGTCCTGCTGAGCATCTCGTGCTGCATAGAACAGTCTCGCAGCAAGGAATTAGCCAACCCAAAATGCTAAGTGAGCTGAGGTTAAGAACCCTGAGACCAAACAGGAGTGTCAGCAAGCACGGGGAAGGTTGCACGTTTTGACTGACAGTCACTGGGACCAGGCTCTGGAGGGCCTTGTGGGGTGGTGGAAGGCATATGGGGAAAAGGTTCCTTGGCCTCTGCAAATCCTTCTCCCATGGGAGAGAAGCTTGCATGGCTCACAGGTGAGACCCACCCCCACAGTGACGGGGACAGAGCAGACCACTGCCTGGGCCACTGCCTTGGCCTCTCATAGAATTTAACAAAGACCAATGTCAGAGGCTGAGATCACGAGCTCTGGCCTGGGATGGATGGATGGATGCTTTCTCCTTCTCTTTCAAGACCCAAGGCCACGGCTAGCCCATCTCACAGCAGTGTTCACTGGGCTAAGCAATTTGCGCACCTGGACCTGTAATCTGCCCTCTGCTACAGCCTATTTTCGACATGGTAGCGCTGAGCAGTGAGCAGGTGCATTCCTGGTGCAGGGTGGTTGCCTTTGCTGTGATCTGCCTGGAATGCTCCCTCCACACTTCTCCTGCCCTTCCACTATCCGGGCCTCAGCTGGAACACTGTCCCCATGCAGAGGATCCTACCCCTCCAGGACGTTTCCCTCATCCTTGTTTTTATACCATTTACCAGCTTAATTGAAAACAAGCTACTCAAATGAAGAAGTGCTTGTAGTATAATTAAATTACTTTGGTCTTGGAAACAAAAAATGGAGGACCCTCCTCCCCAGGACAATTTCAGGGAAGAAGCTTCCGGTTAAACCACCAGCACCCAAAGCTGAAATTCTACTTAAACGATTCCCTGATTTTTATACTTGGAGTACAATAAATGTATTTTAACTGCTCTGGTGGTATTGACATATACCCAAGCCTGGCTGCTGCCCCCTCCTGCTGCAACTGACCCCCTGCCCCTCAGAGCGGGATCTTAAGTCCCAGTCTCCCAGGGCCCTTTCTCTGGGTCCTGCACCTTCCTTCTCCCCACCTTTATTAAAAAAAAAAATACCTGCCCCGTGTCATAGGCCCCTCAGGTGCCGGCTCAATTGAGGTGTCCGTGGCTGGACAGAGGTCTGATGTGCTTCTTGGTGCGGGAGGTGCTGGGTGGGAAAGGAGGAAGGGGTGGGAAAGGAATGGGGGAACAGCAACTGGGGTCTGGGAGGGAGAGGCCAGGGGGCACCCTGGAGGGCGGGCAGGCTCACCTCCTGCCCTCTCTGGGCTGGTACCTGCCCCACGTGATGCTGCCTGAGTCGGCATCCTGTCTGTCCCTGCTGGGCTGTGAGTCTGCCAGGCCCGCGTGGTTACCCCAGGAAACGGGAGCTGCACGAAGCCGCGTGGGAGTTTAATAATCCCGGCTGGTGACTGCTGTCCCATCCACTGCTGCGTTTCTCCCTATCAGACCCCTCACAGGCCTCCCTTCAACCCGACCTTCCGGCTTCCGAGGCCTGTCCGTTCTCTGAAGGGATTCTACACCTTTTAGGCTCTGGACTCCATGTTCCTAATTTTTTTGGGGGGAGGGGTCTCTCCTCACTTCCCCACTAGCTCACGTCATCTTTGTGCAAGAAGGATCACATGTCAGCTGTCGAGAAGAAAGGGCTGGCACTGCTCTGAAGCTGATGAAGTTATGACATTAAGAAAACTAAGTTGGCTTCATTGGGCTTGGGGTAGGCACCTGAGCATTGGGAATTTTAAGAGCTTCCCAGGAGATTTTACTGTGCAGCCAGGGTTGAAGATCACTGAATTGGATGATATGTTCTCAACTCTAAAAAAATGTGTATTTGTCTACGTAAATATATGAATATTTTTCCAGCCAGAGAAAGGTGGGGTCCCATTGGCTTCATCTCCTGCGGCCCCTCCCCCTCATTATGGCTGTGACACATCAGTAGTCAGTCACCTGGGGTCTGCCTGTGACTGTGTGACCGGGGACAGGCCCCCTGACTTCTCTGTGCCGGGTCATCTTATCCGTGAAATGGGACTCGTCAAGGCACCGGCTTCATTCGCTCGTCACTGCGCAGCCCCGCAGCGCCCCACGCCGTGCATGACCTTGGCTCATTCCTCTAACCAAGCCTTTTGCTGTGAAGGTAGCATCTCTTTTTACAAAGATCTGCTGGTGGGGGTTGGGGGTTGGGGGGTGTCCTTTCCCGGGGCGTCTGGGGTTTGAGAAGCGCAGGGCCCCGCGGCCTTCCCTCTCCTGAGAGTGTTTTCAAAGTTAACTTTGGGACCGTTCCCGCGAGGGCTGCACAGAAACTCAAAGAACCGGCCTTAGGGGATCCGAGCAAATTCCACCGTCGTCAAGTCCCGGGGCTCCGTGAAAGATGCGCTTCCCCTCGGGGCTTCGGAGCCGGAACATTTGTCGACAGTTCCTACCTCTTTCCCCGGTTGCCGGCGCGAGGGTCCAGCCACCTCCCGGAGCCGCCCCCCGCGCCCCGCAGCCCGCGCCGCCCCGCGCGGCCCTCCTCACCTATCAGATTTCCCGTGCGCACCGCCGCGCTCCTCCCACCTCTTAAATGCGGAGCGGAGCGGGGCGGAAAACCATCCTCGGCCTGGACCCAGCGCCTCCGGGGACGGGCTGCGCGCCCCCTGCGTCGGCGGGCCGGGATGCGGCTCTGAGCCCGCGGCGGCTTCCAGCCCGCCGGGGCCTGCCGGGCTGCCCCGCGCACGGTAAGGCCCGGGACGGGGGCGCAGGGCGCGGGGCGCGCGGGCCGGGAGCGCGGGGCCGGGTCCTGCGGCGCGCGGGGGCGTGGGTGCCGAGCGCAGGGGACCGCGGCGCGGCCGCGCACTGCAGGCGTGCTCTTCTGTTTTCCTTCGCTCCTTTTAAATGAAGGGAAAGGAAATTGTGGCAGACCAAATGCCATCAAACTTGGTGTGAAAACGTATTTATTTATAAAGTCTTATCGCTACTCACGCCACGCACCGAGGAAGTTGTGTCCCTGGGTGGGCACGGTGCGGACACAAGACTGAGGGAACCAGCATTGGATGGAAACATCACACAATCAAAAAGAATAGCCCCATCTTCAACAACAACAACAAAACAAACTCCGGAGCACCCTGCGGCAGGCGGCTCCTGCGGCGTGGTGGTGGGGGGTGTTTGTGGAGCGGGCCGATAGGCAGGATGTTGAGAAAGGCAGCTTTTCATTAAGGGTGACACCAGCGGTTTTGACTTTGGGAGGACCAGAGGGAGCCTGTAGGTCATTGCTAAATACAGCGAGGTATCTTAAGACTCAGTAATCAACATTATTTTAAAAACAGTATCTGTACCAGGTGTGTATGTGTGTGTGTGTGTGTGCGTCTGCACGTCTGCGCGCACACACACCACACACTAGCTTTCCTTCCTGGTTTTGTTTCATTGTTTTGTTTAGGTTTCTGATTTTGAGGGATAAATACAGCTTCTAAATAATAGCAACTGAATCTGCAGTAATCAGATGTTGGAAAATTATTTTTCACTCGTCCTTTAGGTTAGCATAACAAACTTAAGTCTTTGTTATGTGTGGTCCCTATTGTAAATATTAACATTGTCTCTCATCTCCACATCTCCCCCATTTACTATTTTTGTCTTTTTTAAAGAGATGGGAGATGGAGGAGGAGTAGAATTTAATGAAGATACAGATCTGCGGAAGTGTCATATTTCGTTGGGTGCCTGGGGTGGGCAGTCGGTGCTATTGAGAGTATTTTACACAGTGGTATTTGTGGGTAAATGCATGCTGATTCTGCTCGTCTTTACATGTATCTTTTGTAGTGTTTCCTCTTTAAAACAGGTGCATATAATATGCAAATTTGGTTTCAAAGGGAGCATTTTATGTCTTTCTTTTAAGGAATGATTGCGTATGTACGGAGTCTTGTTTCCTATCTCCTTTCATTTTTTTCTTCTCTTTTAAAATCATCCTGTCTTAGTTTCTTCATTATGTAAATTTAAAAATAATAAAAATCTGATGTGTTCAGGAAGGAGCTCAGTGTGAGGCCTATCGAGGTTACCTCCTGGAAATGCAAAATCTCGGAAAGAGATGTTTCAGTACGCTCTCACCTTAGAAGACTGACAAGGACAAGGCTGTCTTTGCAAAGGTTCTTCCAGACAGGGGCATGCATCCCTTCTTTTGTAGGATTTCTTAGTAGGTACTTTGAATAAACAACAGCCACCTTTAATAGTTGATTATACAAGATTCTGCATACTTCACCATGGCCAAACTTCTCCACACGGATGGTAACCTTCATCCATTCAGCAGGGGACACCAGGGTGTAGCCTCCCCTCCTCTGTCCCTGGACAGCTACAGATTCAGGCCAGTTCAGACGGGTCCCAGAAGGGTTTCAGGGTCTCTGTCTTCTCCTTCCTGGGCATGGAACTGGCATTGGGCTCTGAGCCCAGTAGTGGCATCCCAGGGAACTCCCTCTGCCCCCCATGCACGCTTGTCCATCTAGCTGGGCGTCTTGATCCGACTTCTGCTTGGTTTTCTGCCAGGCGTAGAGCCTGATCCTGAGTCCTGGTTCCAGTGACTTTGAAAAGCTGCCTGGGCTTTATCAGCCTCTCTCCCTGGGTGACCGGGATGCCGATGAGGATGGGATCCTTCCTTCGACCTGACGGAAGCCTACCTCCCTGACTATAACAGCCTTGTTCCTGGGCCCCACCCAAGCTTGGTGGCCCTGGGTAAACCCAGGTTTGCAGCCTGTGTTCATTGCTCTTCTGTTCACCTTTCTCCTTCTATGCCTTACTTTCCTCTGCCGCCCCTTCCTGCTCCCAGTTAAGTCCTTGGCCTTGGTGAGGGCTCCCCTCTTCCTTGTTAATATCAGGCTCTTCTCTTTTTCCCTGGCCTGAGGATAGGGTCCTATCAAGCTTTCTGGCTCTTCCGAGTTTTGACATGCTTTTTTGCCTGTAGAAGGAGGGAGTGAACTGATTCTGTGTCTGAAGCTAATGAAAGGTGAAGGGTGGTGGGGTAAGATGATTTATAGAGATTTTTAGAACTAACATGGTCTTCAGTTGAAAACCAGAATTAGGAGCTCTGAGTATCATGCAGGTGCAGGGAGATGGATTTGAAAAACAAATCAGCTGGAATTTTTATATCTAATTTTGAACATCATCCCACATCCTCAGGAGAATACACCCGAGCCAGAAGTCATTTGGGACCAGGTTGGGTAAATAAAGGTGCCCATCATTCATTCATGCATTAAATAAGTATTCTTGCAGAGATAAATAGCTCAGGCTCTGCAGCCAGATGCCTGGGTTCAAATCCCAGCTTTGACGGGTACTTGTTATATGACTTTGGGCAAGTTAGTTAATTTCCCTGTGCCTTAGTTTCCTTAATTGAAATGGAAGAGAAGAGTAGTACTTATTTCATAGGGGTGGTTGTGAGGATTACGTGGTTCTGTATATAATAAAGAACAGTAGAACAGTGTCAGGTATATATATGCTCTATAAGTTATAGCTATTGTTGTTAATATGACTTGCTTATTGTTTGCCAAGCACTTTACCATGCTGAGTAATAATTGTTTTGGATCAAGAATGAGGTGTGGAAAGAAGGAAACAAAACTAGTTTCTCTTACTTAATTTAAAAAAATAATACAGTTTGAAAAGTAATTGCCAAAAAGTTGTGAGAAAAATATTGTGAGCAACAGCAGAATTATTTTAATCAGATGACTAACATCAGGGGAACAATATTTAGTTTGTTATTTAAATTTTGGTCTCTGTGTTTTTTGTTTAATCTGTAGACACAGGCGGGAAGATTGCTTGAGCCCAGGGGTTCAAGACCAGCCTGGACAACACAGCAAGACCTGGTGTCTTAAAAAAAAAAAAAAAAAAAAGAGCTCTGATTTTTTATAATTATTGGAAACCATTCCTCAGTGTTACTATTCACGTTTGCAGTGCTCTCTCTTTTTTTCTTACTGTTTCCAATTTATTTATTTTTCATAGAGGTGTTTTGGTGATCAGTGTGCTTCCTCAGCTCTGCAACTTCCCTTTTTAATCTCATTCTGTCTCCTTGTCATTGCTGTGACCCTGTTTTGTTGATTTCCTGTTGTTATTTTCTTGTAGCAGCAAATCATTTACTGTGAAAACTTTTAATCCACGACTTGGAGTATATTTTCTTCCAGGCTGTGGCTTCTCCACTTGCCTTTTGCACGTTTCCTTTTCATTTCTTTCCTCCTTCCTTTCTGCAGTATTTATGCATATTTGCTCTGCCATTTCTTTATTTATCAAGCATATTTAACAGGGGCAGGTTCACCTGAGCCTTTAGATAACAATTTTTTGAATTGTCCTTTATTGCTTCTCTCCTATGTGAACTTCATTTCCTTCCCAGAGCTTCCTTTGGAGATGTGGTTTATCAGCTTTTCTGTGGCCTGAAGATAAGAAGGAGTAGGAGCGGCGGGAATGGTGGGTAATCACGATTGGTGGATTTAGTCTCTTCATTTTGATTAAGTTTGTTAATATTTATAATTTTATTAAAAGTTGCTTTCAGGATACACTCAGGTTTTGGATTGCCCCCAAATTCAGTGTGTTAACTTAGAGGCATTAAGTTTTTTATTTTTCAAATTATGAAGTATTTCAAACATGCAGAAGTGAAATAATAATAGAAAACGCACATGTGAGCCCACATCTCAGCTTTATTGAGTCCTAGTGCTTGGCCATACTTCTTAGATTTAAAAGAGAAGACAATATGAAAGCCTCGTTGAAGCTTCCTCTGTTCCCTCCTCAGTTCTCCCCATCACCTTTTATCCTTTCACACTATCCTGAATTATTACTGTCTTTCCCGTGCATGTTTCCACATCATCTCCATGTATGAATCTGTGATTCATTATGCTGTTGAGTTCAATATTTCAAGCTCTTTAAAATGGTTTCATATGGTCATACCGCAGCTCTTTTTGATTCATTGTTTTCCACATTTATCCATGTTGAAACATAGCTTGTGTTAGTCCATCTTCACGCAGATATAAAGAAATTCCTGAGACTGGCTACTTTATAAAGGAGAGAGGTTTTTTTAAAAAAAATTATACTTTAAGTTCTGGGATGCATGTGGAGAACGTGCAGGTTTGTTACATAGGCATACACGTGCCATGGAGGTTTGCTGCACCCATAACCCATCATCTACATTATGTATTTTTCCTAATGCTATTCCTCCCCTTGCCCCCCACCCCCTGACAGGCCCTGGTGTGTGATGTTCCCCTCCCTGTGTCCATGTGTTCTCATTGTTCAACTCCCACTTAAGAGTGAGAACATGCAGTGTTTGGTTTTCTGTTCCTGTGTCAGTTTGCTGAGAATGATGGTTTCTAGCTTCATCCATGTCCCTGCAAAGGACATGAACTCATTCTTTTTGTGGCTGCATAGTATTCCATGGTGTATATGTGCCATACTTTCTTTATCCAGTCTATCATTGACGAGCATTTGGGTTGGTTCCAAGTCTGCTATTGTGAACAGTGCTGTAATAACCATGCATGTGCATGTGTCTTTATAGTAGAATGATTTATGCTCCTTTGGGTATATACCCAGTAATGGGATTGCTGGGTCAATGGTATTTTTGGTCCTAGATCCTTGAGGAATTGCCACACTGTCTTCCACAATGGTTGAACTAATTTACTATTGCATTAGGGTAAAAGCATTCCTATTTCTCCACATCCTCTCCAGCATCTGTTGTTTCCTGACTTTTTAATGACTGCCATTCTAACTGGCGTGAGATGGTATCTCATTGTGGTTTTGATATGTATTTCTCTAATGACTAGTGATGATGAGCTTTTTTTCATATGTTTGTTGGCCACATAAATGTCTTGGAAAGAGGTTTAATTGGTTCACAGTTCTGCATGGCTGGGGAGACCTTAGGAAACTTACAATCATGGTGGAAGGGGAAACACTCATGTCTTACATAGTGGCAGATGAGAGACAGAGAGAGAGAGAGAGAGAGAGAGAGAGAGAGAGAGAGAGAGAGTGAACGCATGTGAGAGCACAGGAAAAACTACCATTTATAAAACCATCAGAAGTCATGAGAATTCAGTCACTGTCACTGGAGCAGCATGGGGGAACTGCCCCCTTAATCCAATCACTTTCCTCCCTGGACACTTGGGGATTGCTATTGGAGATGAGATTTGGGTGGGGACACAGAGCTAAACCATATCATAGCTGTAGTTCAAGCTTGTCCAACGTGCAGCCCAGGAGGCTTTGATTGCGGCTTAACACAAATTCATAAACTTTTTAAAAACATTATGAGATTTTTTTGAGATTTTTTAAAAGGCTCATCAGCTATCATTAGTGTTAGTGTAGTATATGTGTGGCCCAAGACGATTCTTCTAATGTGGCCCAGGGAAGCCATAAGATTGGATACCTCTGTGGGTATAGTTCATTCATTTTCATTGCTATATAAAATGGTAGACTGAGGTGGGTGGATCTCTTGAGCCCAAGAGTCTGATACTAGCCTGGGCAACATAGTAAGTCCTCATCTCTATAAAAATAAGTTAAAAAAATAAAAAATTAGCTGAGCATGGTGGCATGCACCTATAGTCCTAGCTACCTGGGAGGCTGAGATGGGACGATTGCTTGAGCCCTGGAATTTGGGGCTGCAGTGAGTCATGATCACTCCACTGCACTCCAGCATGGGCAACAGAGCAATAATTTGTCTCTTAAAAAATTATATTGAAGAATTGTACTAAAATTGGCTCAGCTGTTGTTTTGTTAATGGCATGTTTAGATGATTTTCACATAAAAATGCTATAATAAACATTCTTGTACATATCTCCTTTGCATTCATGTAAGACTGTACTTTGGAGTACGTACCTAGAAAAGACACATTGGGTGAAAAAGCATATTTCCTGGATACTAAAGAATGTTTTGCAAGGGATTTGTACCAGTTTATAATCCTACCTACTGTAACTCTTAACTCAGTTCCTGGTTTTCCACAGCTTCCCCAACCCTTAGAATTACTGGACTTTTAAATTTTTGTTATTGTCATGAGTATGAAATAGAATCTCAGTGTTTTAAGGTGCATTTTCTGATTCTAGCAAAACTAATAATCTTTTTGTATATTATGTATCTCAACCATTTGAATTTCCTCTTCTGTGAATGGCCTGTTCATGTCTTTTGATAATTTTTCATTTGGGATGTTTTTTTCTTATAGGTCTATAGAAGCTCATTTAGAAATTCTAGATCCTTCATTTTAGAAATATACAATAGTTTTCATTTTTAATTTGGTGAAATTTACTAAGCTTTTTTTTATGGTTTGTGCTTTTTTTTTTTTTTTTTTTAAGAAGCTTATGAAATTTCTTCCCCACTCTAAGGTTTTAAAGATTGTCTCAAATACTGTGTTTTTCCCTAAAAGTCTTTTTTAAGTTTTGCTTTTCACATTTAGGTTTTTAATCCTCCTTGGATTTATTTTTGATACGTTGTGAGTTAGGGATTCAAATTTGATTTTGTCAAATGAATAGTCAGTAGTCCTAGGTTGTAAATTCAATAGTCACTCCTTTTTCTGCCGATTTGTAATACCATTTCTCTCATACTTGTGTAGATCTGTTTTGAGGCTATTTATTCTTTTTTATGGTCTGCTTGGCTGCCATAATGAAATACCATAAACTGGATGGCCAAACAACGTAAAATTATTTTCTCACAGTTGTGGAGGCTGGAAATCTGAGATCAAGGCGCCAGCCTGATCAGGTTCTGATGAGGGCCCTCCTCAGGGATGCAAGTACATGCTGAAGATTCTGTTTGTGTCCTCACAGGCAGAGTGAGATTCCTTTCTTCTTATGAGGCCACTAACCCTATTGAGTTAGGATCCCACCCTATGACCTCATTTAATCTTAATTACTTCCTGAAAGCTTTGTCTCCAAATACAGCTACATTGGGGTTAGAGCTTCAACCCATGAACTTTGTGTAGACACGGTTCAATCTGTAGCATTGGTTTATACATCACAAGTATCTTATTAATGTAATAAGTTTTTACATATACTAGATCAAGTTAGGTCAAGTTTTCCCATCTTGTTTTTCTTTATAATGCATTTAACTATTTTTGGCCTTTTAGTCTACATACGAATCTCAGGTTCAGTTGTCAAGTTCAGTCCAAAAATTGGTAGGTTTATTTTGAGATCTCTGTTCGTTTGTCAAGATGTATTTTGTTTGTTTCTGACTAAACACCACGTTTTAATTGCTCTGACTTTATAATATGTCTTGCTCTAGGAAGGTGAGTTACCACTTTGTTCTTTTCAGCCATTCTTTTTCCCCTCCCTCCCTCCCTTCCTTCATTCCTTCCTCTCTTTCTCTCTTCAAAGGTAATTTCCTATATTTTGGAAGTTTTAAACATGAAAATGTAGTTATTTTGGGCACAAATTAGTTAAATTTAATAACATGTTTGATCAATTTCCATGCTTATTTTTGCGTCCTGCATCCCTTGACATACACCCGAGTTTATGTAACTTCTTGCTGAAGTGCATTCATGAATAATCCTATTATTGAGATTACATGGGTGATGAACTTTCTTACTATTTCTGTGTTTGAAAATGTTTTAATTATGGCTTTACTTTCGTGTATTAGTTTAACTGGGTATAAAATTTTAGATGGGCAGTTACTTCTCTCCAACATTTTGGTGTCTTCTGGCTTATGTATATCATTGGTCGTGGGAAATGGCTATAAGCTTAATTGTGACTGTTTTGTTGATAATTTGCCTTTCTCCACATTAGCTTTTAGGACTTTCTCATTTTCAACGTTCTGTAGACTCACTATGATGTGGAATATATAGATTTATCTTTATTTGTCATTTTGAGTACCTAGAGTCCAGTTTTGATTTGAGGTCTCTTATTGTTTGTTCTAGAAAATCCTCAGCTGATACGTCGTCACATATTTTTTCCTCTGCTTTTCCTTCATTCCTTTCTTCAGGAACCCTTATCAGCATAAGCTGACCCTCTTCATCTATCTGCTACATCTCCTTTGTCTGTCTGATAAGTCCTGGTTTTTACTTTAGACAGTCATCTCTGGGGAGGGAGAATGTTTCTCCTTTCAGTCACAGCCGTCCTTCTTTCTGTGAAAAGTGGAATGGGAACTCCGGAGGTTTTTTCTCATTTATCTCTAGAGGATCATTTTTCTTGTCTCCTCTTCACCACCTCTGTTTACTTTTCTCCAAGTTGGAAGGGAAACTGTTAATGAGACTGATGAATTTCAATTCCTCACCCCTTTCTTGTGTTCGCTCCCCGCATGAAAGATACATTAAATTCTGGTGTTTTCAGTGGTTTTTACTGGCCACGACTTTCAAGAAGTATGCCAAAAGTTGTGTGTCTTTGTTTGGGTGCTGCTTGTGTATTTTTGGCCAATCTGAACTTACTTTTTTCATTTCAGCGTGGACAAAGTAGAGAAACAAATGCTTCTAGGCGCTATTACACATTTGAGCAATGATAGTTGTGAATATTATTCAACTCATCAACAGTTGCTCGGAGTGGGTGTTCAATGGCTTGGTTTTGTAGGCAGTCTGGCACAATGCCCAGGTGTCTCGAAGCTTTGAAGAGAAACAGGTGCCTATTATAACTGGGCATAAATGAAGGAATTGAGAAATTTGAATAAGGCACATGGTAGAGAGCTGGTTTTATTGAGCTGGAGGTGCTGATAGAAGGATGGTGGTAGACAGTCCATAGATACAGCCTGTCATGAATGCTGTGCACTGAACTCTCAAAGGTTTTCTGGAGAATCCATAAGTAATTGAAATTGGATTTTTCAGAGTTTGGCTTCTTCAAGGATAAAAATGCCCAAATTACCTCTTTGCTAGTTGTTAGGTACTCAGTTTACCTGAAAAAAAAGTGCATATAAAATTACCTCCTCCAAGGCAATAGTTTTTTTTTTTTCTCTCCATCTCTCTTTCTTGAAAATCCTGTTTGTGCTTCTACACTGAGACTCAGTTTACGATCTGACTCCCTCCCAGGGAGAAAATCATTTGCATGAAGGATAACTAAACTACATGGAAAATGAGGATTTTTTTCTGGGTTCTTCTTTGACGGCTCTCAACTCCACATCGTAGACTATGGCATAACACTTATGTCCAATATCACACATGCACTTTTTCAGTTTCCTGTTTTAGTGACTTTTAATACGTGCTACTTACACGTATCTGAAAGAAGCTCTTTCATTGATGTCTGTAGCAACCTATGGCACAAAAAGCCAAGTGGTTTGTGTGTGTTATTCCATCGAGTAGAAGGGGGAGTTTTTCCAGGCTAATGAAACAGGATGATGCCAAATGTGTTTCATTAGCCTGGAGTGATGAATTAGGGAAGAGTGATGGAGTTAGAAAGCAGTTTTCATGTGGGATCAGTCGTTCTGATTCACAGAGCCTAGTGGCTCTGCCTGGCCTGCTGACTACCTCGGTTGACCTGGCTGTAACCCCACTCAGTTCATCTTTTATTTATATGATTTCCTCATTAGTCCATGGGGTGTGTTCCTCACAAGTGTGAATTCTTTTCACCTAACCTAGCTGCATTAGGGTTGCTTGCTTTTTCCCCCCCTTTCCTTCCTCTAGCTGTTTGCAGGCATTTGCAGAAATTTATTAGTTTCAAATAAATTTGGGCAATCTTGCGTGTGAATCTCCTTTTTGAGATTCATTCTGCACGTTAATTTTGGAAAGTTTCCAAAAAGTCCTCAGCAAAGAAACCTGTTTGCATTTTGTTTAATCCAGTGGTTTCCCAGCTTGCAATCCTACCTTCCTCTCACCCCGGCAGGGACACACACAGGGACTCTTGATGTTTGAAGGGGCACTGTTAGGGAAACTCTGCCTCCACCTACAAAGAGAACCCCACATTCCCTCTAGCCTAGTCTTGGCTTCCCTTCAGCCCTTGATTTTTTCTTTCTTTTATTCATAGTTTTTTGGGGGTATAATCAATATCATACATGTCATTTGTAAAGTTTATAATTCAGTGAACTCCTAGCTCTTTTTTTTTTTAGACGGAGTCTTGCTCTGTTGCCCAGGCTGGAGTGCAGTGGCACGATCTTGGCTCACTGCAACCTCCGCCTCCCGGGTTCAAGCGATTCTTCTGCCTCAGCCTCCCGAGTCACTGGGACTATAGGTGCATGCCACCAAGCCTGGATAATTTTTGTATTTTTCGTAGAGACACAGTGCCATCATATTGGCCAGGCTGGTCTCGAACTCCTGACCTCATGATCTGCCTGCCTCGGCCTCCTAAAGTACTGAGATAACAGGCGTGAGCCACCGCGCCTGTCCCAGCAAAGCCCTAACTCTTTAAAAATTGTGGTAAAATAGACATAATTTAAATGTACCATTTTAATGACAGTTTTGTGGCATTTTGTCTATACACAGTATTGTGTGACCTTCACCACTGTCTAGCCTCAGGACATTTTCATTACCCCAGAGGAAACCTTGTACCTGTTATCAGTCATTTCTTCTTCCTACCCCCAGCCCCTGGCAACCCCCATTCTATTTCCTATTTCTATGGGTTTTGCTACTCTAGGTACCTCATGTAAGTCAAACCATACGGTGTTTGTCCTATTGTGTCTGGTTTATTTCATGTAGCATGCCTTCAAGGTTCATCCATGTTGGAGCATGTGACAGAATTTCCTTCCTTTTTAGGGCAGAGTAATATTTCACTGTGTGTATATATAGCATTTTGTTTATTCATCAACACTTGGGTTGCTTTCACCTTTTGACTGTTGTGAGTAATGCCACTCTGAATGTGGGTGTACAAGTATTTGTTTGAGTCTCTGCTTTCATTTCTTTTGGGCATATGCACGGAAGTGGAATTGCTGGATTATATAGTAATTCTGTTTTAAGTTTTTTGAGGAACGGTGATATCATTTTCCACAGTGGCTACACCATTTTATATCCCCGCCAGCAGTGCACAGGGGTTCCAGTTTTTCTACATTTTCACCAATATTTATTATTTTCTGTTTTTTTTTTGTTGTTGTTGTTGTAAATAATTGCTATCCTAGTGGGTGTGAAGTGGTGTGTCATTGTGATTGAGATTTGCGTTTCCCTGTGGTTGGTGATGTTGAGCATCTTTTCATGAGCGTATGGCCATCTGTCTATCTTCTTTGGAGAGGTGTCTATTCAAGTCCTTTGCCCATTTTTGAATTGGCTTTTTTGTTGTTGTTGTTGTTGACAAACCCCTAATTCTTAACAGATATGATGCTCTTACTGTCATGAACTTGACTACTTCTGGGAAGATACTGGCTGGCATTCGTTTCTCTTCTACTTTCCTAGGCCCATCATACTTCTCCAGCAATCATCATTTCTTACGTTCCTAGCTTGTCCTGTTCTCAGGCTGGACCTAACAGCTCATCCCTTCCCACCTCTTCCCACATTCCATATCACGGTCTTCCTTCTTTTCAGCTGTTGGTACTGTGTGGGGGGGCAGATTTTATTGAAGCCAACTGCCATGACTCCTTCCTTTTCAAGACTTGTCGTCTGTTTTTTGATTTTAGCCACGGTAGCTTGGCTGAAGTTGCATTTTGGAAGTTCAAGGCTTCTGGCTTCCGGATATCCTGTAGAATTGACACTGGTGACTGCCCTTTCTTCTTGAGGCTCCTTTGGTCTCTGGGACACTTCCCTGTGATGCCATGAAGGGGAATGAGCAGGAGGGTTTGGGGTGCAGTTACCTGGCTTCATATGCTGTAATTCCCCATGAACTCATTCTTGGACCCAGGCTGGTAAAGTCGCCCTGTGGGGTTTCTCCTTGGCGAAAGAGGACATTAGCACCTACCTTGTGGCTGGTGGTGAGGATTCAGTGGGAAATCTCATGAAAAGTACTTAGAACAGTGGCCGTTGGAGAGGAAGTGTTAACAAGGTTAGCCACCGTTGGGGGCACTAAGCTGGTTTTTCTCACATATTCAATCAACCCTTTTCACCTCCACCCCCCCACCTTTTGTTTTCTAAATTCTGTTCTTTGCCGTTCCTTGTATTGTTCCTAGACATTTTCCCATTGTTGCCATTTCAATGTTTCTCTTTACACAGGAGATTCCAACCAAGTCCTCTTTCTATCTTCTGTTTATTCATTTATTACTTATGTATGTTTGTTTATTTAAGATATCAGAAAGCATATGGTGCAGAGGTGCTAGGATATCCAAATGCTAGAAGATGATACATCTTTCTAGCTACTTGACAGGTAGTCTTTTGGAATTAGCAGACAAAGACTTCAAAATCATTATTATAAATACGTTAAGTAAATTAGGGAAATGATGGACCAAATGGGTGAAGAGATGGAGAAATCAACATAAAAATGTAATCCCTTTTAAAAATTTGTATAAACTTATGAGGTACAAGTGCAATTTCGATATATGCATAGATTGTGTAGCGGTCTAGTCAGGGCTTTGGGGACGGGGTATCCATCACCCGAATAATGCATTTGGGACCTGTTAAGTCGTTTCTCATCCACCCCCATCCTTCCAAGTCTCCGTTGTCTCTCATTCCATTCTCTACATCCACGTGTACATGTTTTAGCACCCACTTAGGGATGCTTTCTCAACATTTTAGTGGGAGGCTTCTTGTAGCATAAAACAGTGTCTAAGAACATATTCCCTGGAGGACGTTTTGACCCCGCTCATATCACTTGACATCAGCTGCCGCTGGCTCACGCACAACCATGTTAGCGCTGCTGCAGAGATGGAAGAACTTGACCTTTCCGCAGTTTCTGTGAATTATATTGCTTTGAAGATGAAATCACAAGTGTTGCCCTGTACAGGGGATCTAATGGGACCATGTCAAGGGATTATATCTTGAACAGATGTAAGTCTTTAGAATGGTCTAGATGATAACCCGAGTGCTTACCAGTCCCTGGGTACTAGGAAGTACTTGTTTGATTTTCATAAACTCTTCAGGAAGCAGTTAGTAGTATTTTCTCAGTTTACTTTTCTATTCTCATTTTTAGAGAAAATCAAATCTTAAGAGGTTAACTGTGCCCAGAGTCTTGTAACTAAAAAGGGGCTGACTTGAGATTCCACCCAGTAACTCTTAACATATCTATATATATATATTTTGAGACGTAATCTTACTGTGTTGCCCAGGTTGGAGTGCAGTAGCGTGATCTTGGCTCACTGCAACCTCTGCCTCCCAGGTTCAAGCAATTCTCCCTGCCTCAGCCTCCTGAGTAGCTGGGTCTACAGGCCCATGCCATCCTACCCAACTAATTTTTATGTTTTTGGTACAGGTGGGGTTTTACCATGTTGGCCAGGCTGGTCTTGAACCCCTGACTTCAAGTGATTTGCTGGCCTTGGCCTCCCAAAGTGTTAGGATTACAAGTGTGAGCCACCGTGCCCAGCCTTAACATCTTGATTACATTCTACATGTACCATTTCACATTGTCCATTTCTCATTTGTCCTGTTCTTTTCTCTTTTCTACACTGATAAGATACACAAGAGCTTAATCCATTTTAGAGTGGGTGTACATATTTATCAGTAACATTATGTTTTAGTATTTGAATTAATTCAATCCTGCTTTTATTATTCCTGCTATTTTGTATAAAACTTTTTATAACTTCCTATAACATTTTAGAATTGGTTTTCTAAATTCTTTGAGAGCTTCATTTTTTTCTTTCTTTCATAATGAACATGCTTAAGGCTAAAGCACCTTTGAATGCATTAAAGGAATCATTTATAGTATTCTCATTAGTTTTGTTTTATAAATAATCTGTTATTGCACATGTAATTTCTCCTTTGACCTCGTAGTTAATTTTCTTTATTTCTAAGTAGTTGGAATTTTTAAATGATCTTTATTAAACTTAGTGTTAATTCCTGGTTTTATTGTTTTGTGACTAGTATAAATGGCCTATCGTTTTTTTCTTAAATCTGTGTACAGTTACACTGATGTACAGAAACACATATAGTTGTAATACCAGTAATGCTGGTTTAAAATGTAAATGTTTAGTATTTGAAAGTGGTGCTTATAAGTCACTCATTTTAGTATAAGCTTGAATTTTTTCCAACTGATTTTGAAAATTTAAAAAGAATATACATATTCTCAATAAAATTTTTAGAACAAATGACTAGTTTTAGTTTTGTGGGAAAACGGTCCCAGCGTATTCTGGGACTCAACACTGAAAGCTGGATACCTGTGAAAAAACTGAAGTGTTTAAATTGGAACAGGAGGCCTCTCTAACAAACCCATCAATGTTTAACAATCTTAATGAGCTTTAAAAAAGTGTCATATTTTAGCTGTGAATCACTTCACGTTAAAATCTGTGGTTTCCCTGCCAAAGTTATCTTTAGTAAATGTTATGTATTGGCAGTCAGATTTGGAGTGAAGCGAATGTGAGTGAGGCTGGAAGCAGACTCTGCAAGAAACCCAAATGTTGGAGGGGGTTTTCTGGGCATCGGAGTCTTGAGTCTCTCAATACCCCCTTTGACACTCCTGGCCACACTCCTCTGCCACGCCCATTATAGCGACTCACTCAGAACTGCTTGGAATCCATGACTTGGGTGAAGGCATTCTCTCACACACTGCTGGCTCCCTCCATCAACCCATGGCATCTGTGCTGGGTTTATGCTTTCAAGTGAGAAACAGTGAAAGACACCAGGAGATGGCTTGCACTTGACTCCAGGATGTCATTTGCGTGTCAGCGT
The DNA here is from genome assembly GCA_963573385.1 of Cacajao melanocephalus. NCBI lineage: Eukaryota > Metazoa > Chordata > Mammalia > Primates > Pitheciidae > Cacajao > Cacajao melanocephalus. The sequence continues at coordinate 21,502 of CAUYLG010043426.1, forward strand.
TTTCCTTCACGTTAAACTGAGTGGGGCTGAACTCATTTGGTTTCAGTGAAGGTAGTTTTCGTGCATTCGCTGAAAAGCTGGATTTCCAGATTTCCGAGTGGTGACCAGAGGAGAGAAGGCCTTGGGAAGCTAAGGTGAGGCAGGAATACCAAAGGGTGGGGCGGGGCTCAGCTCAGTGGCAATTTCCCCCGCAGCCTTCACGCCTTTCATTCCACCATTTGTCTCCTCTGATAACGGTCTCTGCTCGAAGAATGTTTGCCAGGCAGAAATGAAAATTGATTGGGGAAAAAAGTATGTGGCAGAAAAACATTTTCCTTTCAAAATATTGCTAGAGAAGAGCGGAAGCATGCACTGATGGAATGAATGAGATGGTCTTGGGGCACGATGCCATCTGATATTGCTGCTATTGCATTTGCTGCTTAGCAAAGTACAGAGAAGTCATGTTACAAATATTCAGGTATTAACTGCGTTGAGTAATTGTTTTCATTTAGTAAATGTATTCGTGTGCTAGGGCTGGCCTAGCAAAGCAGCACAAACTGAAAGCCTTCAATAACACAAATGTACGATCTCACAGTTCTGGAAGCCAGAAGTCTGAGAGGAAGCTGTCAGTGGGGTGGGCTCTTCTGAGGGCGCTGAAGGAGAATCTGTTAGATGTGTCTCTTCTGGCTTCTGCTGGTTAATGGCAATATTTGATGTTCTATGGCTTGTGGAAGCATCTCCACCTTCATCTTTACTTGGTGTTCTCTGCGTGTGCCTGTCTGTTGTCCAAATTTCCCCTCGTTATAAGGACACCAGGCATATTCTATTAGGGAGCCACCCTCCTTCAGTATGACCTCCTCTTAATGATGTATATCTGCAAAAATCCTATTTCCAAATAAGGTCACATTCTGAGATATTGGGGTTAGGACTCCAGCACATAAATTTTAGGGGAACACAAATCAACCCATAATAGTAAAGATTTATTAACTCACTTTAGGAAGCTGATGTTTATTTAGGAAGTAAGTGTTTATTGAGGATCTATGAAGTGACATGCCTGAGGTATTGAGATTTAAACAGATATGCTAAAATATTTTCTGTATCCAAGTCATTTTCAGTAAAGAGGTAGAAAGACATAAATTAATAACTAGAATACGGCGGAGCTATGTGAAAGCATGTATGAGGAATAGTGTTGGTACCAAGAAAGGGGATGCTGGTGAAGCCTACTTTTTTTTTTTTTTTTTTGAGATGGAGTTTCACTCTTGTTGCCCAGGTTGGAGTGCAGTGGTGCAATCTCGGCTCACTGTAACCTCTGCCTTCCGGGTTCAAGCGATTCTCCTACCACAGCCTCCCGAGTAGCTGGGATTACAGGCATGCACCACCATGCTCGGCTAATATTTTACATTTTTAGTAGAGACGGGGTTTCTCCATGTTGGTCAGGATGGTCTTGAACTCCTGACCACAGGTGATCCACCCGCCTCAGCCTGCCACAGTGCTGGGATGACAGGCGTGAGCTACTGCGCCCAGCCAAGCCTACTTTTTAGGGGAGATGTCAGGGAAGTGTCACTGAGAGGCTACGTTTGGGCTGCATATGAAAGCATTAAGAGGAGTTCCAGAGCAGTCCGGACAGAAAGCACAGTGTGGAGATCTGACAAGAAAGGGTGTGTTCACAGGACTTTAAGCCATCTCACAAGGGAGTGTAGCATCCACTGGGAGGTGATGGACTGCCAATGTGAGGTTTCAAGAGTTGGAGCGAAATGATTGGACTTGTGGTTTTGAGAAGTTCTGCCTGATGGCCTGGTGGCTGGCATGGAGCTGGGCAGACCATGAGATAAGGTGATGGAATAGGATTGAGTCTGTTGCTTGTATCACTGGGTGAACTCTATGGCCCTTCAGCCCAAAAGGAGGAATAGAATTTGAGATGTCTGCGGGAGGCCCAGTTAGCATTTGGATCTGTGAATGTGTAGCTTATGCGGAAAGTGTGGAAGGACAGATGGGATTATTTTGTGTGTAACCATGCAAGTAGATGAAGGGGAGACCATGCCAAACAAAAAGAGAGGGTGAAACACACCTGCATTGTAGAGGCAGGAGGAGGAAGACGGGCTCATGAAGGAGACTCTTGGTGAAAAGCATGGGAGACCAGAGGAGAACCAGAAATGAGGGCACTGTAGAAGTCAAGGACTTTGACCATTACAGGAAGAAAAGCGTGGGCAGAAACAACTAACATCACAAGTAGGTCATGGAAGATGAAGCCCTTATAAAGCCGAGGGGCCTGGTGGCTCAGTCTTGACATTCTGTCTGTCAAAGATTCACCTGTTGTATATCACCAGTCTGATATCCAAAAAGCAATTTGCATCTTTACTGAAATTTTTCAAAGAACACCAAAGATGTACTCTGTTCTAAACGCCCAATGAAATTTTACATCTTCTCTATTTCAGATACTCTCTGTCTCTGTCTGCTGCCTTTCATATTTTCCTTCCTCCTTTCTCCAAATTCTCCAAAAGTCCCTTCAAGCCAGACCTCACTGGCCTTTTTCTTTGTTCGAGCACCTCTTATTTCCATGTCCATCCAGTTCTATTCTACTACTAACTGTCTGTCTTTTCCAGCATTTCCTAATTCTTCCCTTATCCTTTATGGTAATTCTGCAAAAGGTACAAGCTGGTAAGAGCACTTTTGGGAGACTGGGGAAAGGAATATGAGTATTCCTATGTTAACTATTTTCTGGTCCCAAGTAGGCTGTAGGTGACCTTCAGTTTGTTCAGATAAGCAGTGGGAGTGGAGGCCTGAGTATGGTGGATTGAGGATTAATTACTTAGTAGGTGAGGCAGTGCGAGCCCGGAGTACAGGTTCTCTGTTGCAGAAGCTTCATTTGGAAGGGAGAGAAAATAGGAGGCTGATTAGGAGATGCCAGGTAATCGAGGTAGGGTCTGTTAATGTTTTTTGGGGGTGAAATTTTGTTTTGTGATAACAGCATAGAAATTTATAAAGGAAATGGCCCTTATTTTAACAGAAAAATCAATACCGTTTCCATCCCTCATTATTAATATGCATCGGAACTTCATCCATTTGACCTTGTGAAGAAGGTAGCCACAGTCTCACCAGGCTGGAAGTCTGGATGTTGGAATGTGGACATTTCCTACTAGAGTGGCTTGAAAATCCTTTTGGATCACTCTGGCGGCAGGTATGGGGGTATGAATGTGGGTGTCCTTGAGAGGAAGGAATGATCCAGGAGTGATGGAGCCTGGTGATGCAGGGAGAAAGTGGCCTTTGTTTTATGGTTATGCACTTTATCCAGATTATACATTTCAGATGATTTATTCAATAAACCTTTGTGTATCTCTTCCTACTTCCTGCCCATTGAGCTAGGTCCTGGGGTTCCTGTGAGTCCTGGAGCTGTAGCCAGGCAGTTGAAATATCCCATCATTCTCATGCGAATTTTTCCTGACCTGAAGATTTCCATTGGAAAATGATGATTGTACTCTTCTAATAGAAGGCTAAGCAATTTAGATCTGGGAGCAGGGAAATGGTGGCTATGGTTCATCTAGATGGGGAAGAGGATGTAGACAGGTAGTTTCATCCAATGTGTGAGGACCACGAAGATCTGCTTTGACCTCTTAGTCTCATACTATAATCCCTTGGTAACAAGGAAATCCGAGAACTAGGGGTATCACAACACTACTCATCACCACTGTGATAGGTGTTCCAGAGTTCGAGGGGAAGAGTCAGTTTAAGTCAGTGAAATGGTAATATGTAATGATGTTCATTTTCCTTGGTTCTGTACTTACGTGACACTTGGATGTACAAGATGGTTAACAGAATATTGCTATGGAGGCACACTGACAAGTACTGAACTACCATCTGGGTGAGAATATTTGTAGCTGGCACAATACTTATACATGAATGGCCACTGTGAAATTGGCTTTTAAGGGGTGATGTGACAATTTGCTTTCTTAAGTGCATTGACTACAAAGACATCTCCTAAACTGTTTCTTTGTAAACTTACCAGAAACCCTTGCATTCCCTTGGATGAAGCCAGCGCTTTTCAGTGGCTCCGGTTTCTCCTTCTAACAATGCTTGAAATTCCTTCTACAGAGAATGATGCTTTTAATTCTGGAACCAATGTTCAGATTGTGAAAAGGCATGGATTTAAGATGACAGCTATTAACATTGGCAAGGTTCTTTCTATTATGCAAATTGCTTTCACATATATTTAGTTTATTTTGCCCTCCTGACAGTCCTGGGCTTCATTATTGTGTAACTTATTTCTGTTTGAAGAAACAAAGGCTTCAGAGGGGTTTAAGAAAGCTGAGTAAAGTCAAATGGCGAGGATGGGGAAGTGATGGAGCTCTAAGCACTGGGTGTCGGTCTCTGGATTTGCGGATGACTGACTACACAGCTCTCCTTCTGACTCAGTGGCTTTTAAACTCCTTGGAACCACAGTAAATTCCGTTTACCTGATGACTCAGTACACACATATGACCCACCAAATAGTACTTGCCTTGGCTATTCCCCGTGCCTTCCAATATTTTATTCTACCCAATTCTGTTTTCTTTTCAACATTGGGTCTTATTAAATTGACTTCGTGATGCAGTAGTGGGTCATGATGCAGAATTTGAAAAAATTATACTCAGTTCCTTCCCTAAGAAGTAGAGGAACTGTTTCTCAGTTCCACCCTCAGAAACAGGATGGTGGGGAAGGAATGGGGTGTGTGTTTTCCTAGGGTGGAGTGGGAGGGAAATGGCCTCTTACAGCCCACGTGTCAGAACTGCTCCCATGCCCCAATCCAACTTCAGAGGTGGGAAAAAGTTGGCAGCTGATGAGGGGGGTGGGGAACACCACTGCCTGCCACACCTCTCATTTCTTGCATTCAGTACACTTTTGTGGCCATGATTTGTGGTGCTGGTTGGGTCACTCTGCCCACTTCTTCCTTCTGGTTGCTAACTCTCTTCATGTATCTACTGTTTTGCTGTGGATGGCTCATATCTATAAATGATGGTCTAGGTTGTACATTCTCGGAGGTTTGAGTGGAGTCTTTTGAGACCTGTGCAGGCCAGCGTGTGCAACCCTGCAGGGGCTGCAGGGGGCCTTAACCCTCCACCATCAGTGCTTGGTTCTCTGGTCCTGGCCAAACGTCTTGGCCTCAAAGTGTTGCTTGGAGTCTGGACGTGGGAATCTGCTTCAGGCCAGGCCAAGTGATCTTGAACCCGAGGAACAGGAGTCATGACCTTTGCTCTATTTTGATTAGAAAAACAACTCAAAGCACATTCCCTGTTCATGTTGGGGCAGTAGATTCTTCCCATTTTCCCAGAGACAACGCGTTATGGCAGGCCAGAGGAAGCTCTGTGATCACCCTAGAGAAAAAAACAGACCAGCATAAGAGTATATATCACCTCAAGGTAGAAATCACCCACGTTTTATAAGAGGGTCCCACTGTGAAATCAGAGCGTTCTACCACGCCATCTGCAGTGAAATCGAGGGCCCCCAAAAGTCCACAATCCAAAAGACGTGGTAGTGTAAGATAAAAGGCAATGATTGCAGTTAGCAATGTCAGTCTCTCAAGAGTGGGTCTGCCTGTGCGACCTGTGTTGATATTTGGATTTGGCTTTTTGCTTGTTTGTAGATTTTGGGGGTCGTCTTTTGTTAGAGTTGAGAGGTAGCTGTGTGTAGTAAAATCTGTGGATTTTCCCCACAAGTAGAGGAAATAGCAGGTTGAGGGCAAAATGTGCCATGGATAGTGAAGGTGTGTGAGTCAAGAGATGAGTATGGAGAGATGGCTGCTTCTAAAAGAGTCTCTTCTGCCATATTGACAAATCACCAATGCTTTTAAGTTGCGTGCCTGCACATTCATGGTTTTTTATTGTGTCTGTACTACTTTCTGAATAGGGATTATCTTCCATGCTTTTTTTAAAAAAAAAAATTTAAATGTTCATTATTTTTATTTTATTTTACTTTAAGTTCTGGGGTACCTGTGCAGGTCTTGCAGGATTGTTATGTAGGTATACATACGCCATGGTGGTTTGCTGCACCTTACTTCTGTCACCTACATTAGGCATTTCTCCTAATGTTATCCCTCCCCAATCTCCATACCTCCTGCTATCCCTCCTCTAGCCCCCCACCCCCAACAGACTCCAGTGTCTGATGTTCCCTTCCCTCTGTCCATGTGCTCTCATTGTTCAACACCCGTTTATGAGTAAGAACATGTGGTGTTTTGTTTTCTGTTCTTGTGTCAGTTTGCTGAGAATGATGGTTTCCAGATTCATCAATGTCCCTGCAAAGGACATGAACTCATCCTTTTTTATGGCTGCATAGTATTCCATGGCATATATGTGCCACATTTTCTTTATCCAGTCTATCATTGATGGGCATTTGGATTGGTTCCAAGTCTTTCCTATTGTAAACAGTGCTGCAATGAACATACGTGTACATGTGTCTTTATAGTAGAATGATTTATACTCCTTTGGTTATATACCCAGTAATGGGATTGCTGGGTCAAATGGTATTTCTGGGCCTAGATCCTTGAGGAATTGCCACACTGTCTTCCACAATGGTTGAACTAATTTGCACTCCCACCAACAGTGTAAAAGCGTTCCAATTTCTCCACATCCTCTCCAGCATCTTTTATCTCCAGATTTTTAAATGATCACTCTTCTAACTGGCATGAGATGGTATCTCAATGTGGTTTTGATTTGTATTTCTCTAATGACCAGTGATGATGAGCATATTTTCTTTTCTTTTCATGTATGTATGTATGTATGTATTTATTTATTGAGACAGAGTCTTGCTCGGTCGCCAGGTGCCAGGCTGGAGTGCAGTGGCACGATATCGGCTCACTGCAACCTCTGCCTCCGGAGTTCAAGCAATTCTCCTGCCTCAGCCTCCCAGGTACCTGGGACTACAGGCATGTGCCACCACTCCCAGCTAATTTTTGTACTTTTAGTAGAAATGGGGTTTCACCATGTTGGCCAGGATGGTCTTGATCTCTTGACCTCGTGATCCTCCTGCCTCGGCCTCCCAAAGTGCTGTGATTACAGGTGTGAGCCACTGCGCCCGGCTGATGAGCATATTTTCATATGTTTGTTGGCTGCATAAATGTCTTCTTTTGAAAAGTGTCTGTTCATATCCTTTGCCCACTTTTTGATGGGGTTGTTTGTTTTTTTCTTGTATATTTGTTTTAGTTCTTTGTAGATTCTGGATATTAGCCCTTTGTCAAATGGGTAGCTTGCAAAAATTTGTTTCTATTCTGTTGGTTGCCAGTTCACTCTAATGATTGTTTCTTTTGCTGTGCAGAAGCTCTTAAGTTTAATTAGATCCCATTTGTCTATTTTGGCTTTTGTTGCCATTGCTTTTGGTGTTTAGTCATGAAGTCCTTGCCTATGCCAGTGTCCTGAATGGTATTGCCTAGGTTTTCTTCTAGGGTTTTTATGGTGTTAGATCTTATGTTTAAATCTTTAATCCATCTGGAGTTAATTTTAGTGTAGGGTGTCAAGAAGGGGTCCGGTTTCAGCTTTCTGCACATGGCTAGCCAGTTTTCCCAACACCATTTATTAAACAGGGAATCCTTTCCCCAGTGCTTGTTTTTGTCAGGTTTGTCAAAGATCAGATGGTTGTAGATATGTTGTGTTGCCTCCGAGGCCTTTGTTCTGTTCCATTGGTCCGGTTGAAAGAATTGTTGTTAATAGAACGTCTGCATGATGATGAAAGGTTGTGGAGACCAAGGGTTCATCATGTAGAGGAAGTCTTGAGGTAGCAGGCTTCAGAAAGAAGATATTGTACAGGTTTCTTATCAGACTTAAGGTCTGTGTTGATGTTGGGGTGATGCGGCACATCTGATCCCCATTTCCCATCCTGGCTGGAACTATATTTTCAGGTTAACTCTAGAGTGCCCTTGGCCAAGAGGAGGGGTCCATTCAGATAGCCGAGGGATCTTAGAATTTTATTTTTGATTTATACAGACAACGATGACTAGTTTCTATCCTTGCCCCAGAGATTCTTAAAGGACTTCTGTTATTCCAATGACTTTTTTTTGTTTTTTTTTTTTTAGAAAAAGAAGTAAACGATCTCATTGTTTTGGAACTCTGAGTTTGAAGCAGCAGAGCGGGATATTTAAGAGCAGAGGAGAAAAGTTAGCAACTGCAAAGTCTTCTTTAGCATAATTCATTTAACATATAACCCAGGTAGCCCTTATTTTCACATATTTTAACTGTTCTGGAAACGCCTGTGGAAGCTTCCTCAAGGAGAAGCCAAACTTAGAAATTTCTTTTCTCTCTCTCCTGCCACAAATATCCCAAAGTTGCCACTGCACCAAGCCCTGCTCCACGCGTGAGGATGTTGGAAGAGAGGCCCGGTGACAAGGCCGATGTTTCCAGGGAGGTCACCGTTCAGGCGAGAAGTGCACAAACAAGTAAACACAGCGCATTTAAATACCAGTGAGTGCAGCACAAAGCAACTCAGCGAGAGCGAGGGTGGCGAGAGAGTGGACGGCGTCCTTGGGGAAAGCAGCCTCTGCCTGGAAACGTGAGGCCGCCAGTGTCCCCCTGCGGAAAATGCCGTCCTGGCTGAGTTGAGCAGAAAAGGATTTAATGCAGGGTATTAGGTGCTTTCAGAATCCCTCAGAAGGCTGGGCCTCTGCAGCAGCTCCCCAGATCACACCCTAGTGGGCTGCCGGGAGCTGCGCTCACTGCTGCTGTCAGGAAAGTCAGGAACCATTAGCTGGGGTGGCAGCCACAGGCTCAAGAATGTGTGACAAGCTGGGCGCAGTGGCTCATGTCTGTAATCCCAGCACTTTGGGAGGCCAAGGTGGGAGGATAGGAGGATCACTTGAGCCCAGAAGTTTGAGAACAGCCTGGTCAACGTAGTGAGATCCCGTCTTCACACACACACACACACACACACACACACACACACACACACATGTTAGAGGCTGGATCCAGGGGTCTGGAAGCAGCCTGCTTGTAGCCATGGGAACTGCCTCATGACACTCACAAAGTGAAGCCTCTGGACACTGCTGTAGGAACCCCCGGTGTTGCCACAGCTGGGCCACCCAAGAGCAACACCCAAGCAGCAGCAGCACAGCCGCCTGCCTCCACTCACCTGCACCCTCCAAACCTTCCACAAGGGCATTGAGTCAGGGGCCTACTCTTCCAGAGTGCTTGCAAGGGATCAGAAAATATGATGGTAGCTTTCCCAGCGTGTCGGCTCCCTAGAGTTGCCATAATAGTCCAGGGGGCTTGAACAACAGACATTTATTGTCTCATTATTCTGGAGACTGGTAGTTCAAGATCAAAGTGTCAGCAGGGCTGGTTTTCCTGAGGCTTCGAAGGAGAATCTCCCCAGGCCTTCTCCCAGCGTTTGCTCAGTCGCTGGCCATCTTTGGTGCTCCTCAGCTTGTAGACACATGGCTCCGATTTCTGCCTTTGTCTTCACAGGGTGCTCTCCCTGTGTGTGTATCTGTGTCTAGATTTCCCCTTTGTATAAGGATACCAGAATGTTGAATTAAAGCCCACCCTAATGACCTTATCTTACCTAATTACATCTGTAGTGACCCCCTGTCCAAATAAGGTTTCATTCTAAGGTACTTGAGGTTAGGAGGCTGGCATGTGAAATCTGTGGGGTCATGACATCTGGCTTCCCCGAGGCAGTGGGAAATTGCCTTGGAGGAGGATAGAATGGCTGGTGATGAAAGTCAACACACTCGACTCCAGCCCAGAAGGGCGGCCCTGAAGGTGGATTCAGCAGAGGGAACTGCCGGGGCCAGAGGCCTAAAGAACAGCCGGTGTCATATGAGGAACTGAAGAGAAAACCTCAGGCACAGGGAGGATGAAATAAGCGGGTGAGGAGTGAGATGGGGTTGGAGAGGGCGCTAGGGCCATAGGATGAGGGCGGTGAGGCCACTTGAGCCTTGAATTTAACTCCATATGTGCTGGGAAGCCAGTGGTGGCTTCTGAGCTGGAACTGATGGGACTGGGTGCACCTTCTGGGGAGGCCAGAAGGTGCATGGGCAAAGGGCTACAGTGGGCCCAGCAGGAAGTGGGAAGGTTGTTCAGGCAGCTGCTGTAGGTGTTCTGAGGACGGACTATGGTGTCTGGACGAGGAGGAGCTGTAGGGAAGAGAGGGGATGGATCTGGAATGTTTTGGTGACAGCTGTTTAGACTTGCAGTGGTAAGCACACAGGCCCATGTAGACATGGTCGTTATTGAAGCTGGGCTGATGGCATCTGCAGACACCCTAGAGCTTTTGAGCTGGCGTTTGAAAACTGGGATGACACGCATAGTGCAGGTGGGCAGATTCCTGTCTGATTGCTAGTGACCATACTTCTCAAATGCCAGATCTGGGCTCACTGTTGTGAGATGTCTCTGCTTTATGCTGGCCAAAAGGCAGTGGGAGAGGAAGCAGACAGAGTAGTGGTCCCCAAAGCTGCAAATGTGTCATCTGACACAGCAGAAGGGGCTTGGTAGACGTGATTATGTGAAGGATCTTGAGTGGGGGAGACGGTCTTGCGTGACCTGGGTGGGTCCAGGGTAATCACAGGGACTTTATGAGAGGGATGTGGGAGCCCAAGTCAGAAAAGGTGATGTGATGATGGAAGCAGAGAGAGAAGGTGGAGGAAACTTGGGTTTTGCTGCTGCCTTTGAAGGTAGACAAAGGGGCCATGAGCCAAGGAACGTGGGCAGCCTCTGGAAGCTGGAAAGGTAAAGGAATGATTCACCCTTAAATCCTCTGGAAGGAGCCAGCATTCCCAACACCTTAATTTTAGCCCAGTGAGGCTGATTTTTGAGCTTCTGGCCTCCAGAGCTGTAGGATAGTATGTGTGTGATTTTAAGCTGCTAAATTGTAGTGGTTTGTCGGGAACTAATAAGGGTGGAGAAAAGGGAGATAATAAAAGTCAATTCACCAAGAAACAGCAAAACAAATTGAGGGATTTTGCAGGGGCTCATGTGTTTCTTGCATGTACCAGTCACCTTGGTCAGTGACAGGTGTTGGGGAGAAGAATGGTGGGCGGAGGGGGGCGAGTGTTAGGACCTCTGCCTGGAAGAACTTCATTGTGAGTTTCCCAGTGAGAGAGAGAGACAGAGAACTAAGCCAGTCATGCACCACTGCATGATATATTATTATTTTTTTCTCTCTAGACAAACAGAATATAATTATAGAAGCAGGCACGTGTTAGCCTAACCTCTTGTTAATCACACCCAAGTAATATTGTCTTCGGCTTGCAAGCGCCGTTGCCATTCCTTATTAGAAAGATCATCTGAGTTGTACTCCTAGGCGGGTAGATGCGAGGCGTTTACGTTTCAGGTGCTGTGTTTCTAGTGAACTCTAATCTGCCTCCTCTGCATGATGGAGGGCTGGAAATGGAGGAGAAGGAGAAAGATGCAAGACAATGGGGAAAGTTCTTATTGTCACAACAGGAGGAAACATTAGCTTAGACCTGGCCCGTTCTTTGGCATGGAATAACGCTGGTAATAGTTGAGTTTAACCTTCATCAAGGAGGGCTAGCTCTGCGTGGTTGGAAAAATGTAATGAATTTGCAGTGTATGAACTGGTCCACTGAGTTTTATTTTAAAAATCTTCCTCAAACATATTTAGCAATTAAAAGAATGTATTTGGAATATATCTGTGACCTGTCTGTGTACATTTCAGATTGACTGAAAAGAGATACCCTTCCTGTCAGAGTTTCAAGATTCCTGTTAAATGCTGACACCCTCACTTTTTTTTTTTTTTTTGCTTCCAGTTGATTTTTTTTTCTTAGCTAAGCCATTCTCTAGTTGAGAAGGAAGAGAATGTTTTGTCTTTATGTGCAGAATCTCTTGGCCTTTGTTTGGCACTGAATCGGGCTCTCCTCTGGCTGAGTGATGAGGCCGTGTCCCTCAGAGGTCCTTGGACAGGGCTCTAGGCAAATCTGAGCCCACTTAGGCGTCAGACAAATGCTGTGGCTTAGGTGTGATTATCAGCATGGTAGGTATTTTTGAGAGCCGCCAATGTGTTTAATGTCACTGGAATCTGTTTTAGAACAAGCATTTCAACAGACTTGAATTTCCTTTGGAAAAAAAGTGGAGTAATATGGTTTTCTGGAGGGATTTATTCCTCTTGTGGAGATATTTGAAGGCCTGTGTCAGGCCTTATACTCTCCCCAAAATTCTCCAGGAAGGCAGGACCCCACGTTAAAGAGCTGTTTCTTCACAGTGAACCCTGAGCCCGGACTTTCTCCACAACCCACCAGCTCACCCTCAGCCTGGAGTCACTCATTAAAGGCCTTCCCTCGCTGTCTGGTTGGGCCACATGCCTTGCTGGTCACTCACATGACATCCTCACTGTCCTATCTGATTGCAATTGGAGTGGCTTAAAATGAGTGTGATAAGATTTCTTGGTAAAACCCCTGGGAGGCTTTAAGTAGAGAGCTGTTAGCAGTAGCTACCCCAAGCAAGGAAACTGGAGTGGGTTGAATGGTCGTTCCCCAAAAGGTCATCCCTGTCCTCACTCTTGGACTCTGACTGTGACCTTAGTTGGAAAGAGAGCTTTTACAGATGTAACTAAGTTTGAGATCTCAAAATGAGGTCACCCCAGATTACACAATGGGCCCTAAAGTCAATGACAAGCATCCTTATGAGAGACAGCAGAGAAGACACAGACACAGAGGGGAAGGCCGTGTGAAGGCAGAGAAGGGAGTGACGCAGCCACAAACCAAGCAGCGCCTGGAGCCACCAGAAGCTGGAGGAGGCAAGGACGGGACTCTTTAGAGGGAGCCAGGCCCTGCCCACACCTTAGCTTCAGACTTCCAGCCTCTATGTATTCTCACAGTTCTGTAGGCAGAAACCCCGGGTGCGGTGGGCTCAGGGTCTTGCCTGTCTGAAATCAAGCTCTCAGAAGGGCTGTGCTCTCTTTTGGAGGCTGTATGCATTTTTCCTGCTGCTGTAATAAAGTGTCACAGCTGGGTGGCTTCAAACGACAGACACGTCTCTCCCAGTTCTGGAAGCTGGAAGTCTGAAGCTAAGGTGTGGGCAGGGCCCGGCTCCCTCTAAAGAGTCCCGTCCTTGCCTCCTCCAGCTTCTGGTGGCTCCAGGCGCTGCTTGGTTTGTGGCTGCGTCACTCCCTTCTCTGCCTTCACACGGCCTTCCCCTCTGTGTCTATGTCTTCTCTGCTGTCTCTCATAAGGATGCTTGTCATTGACTTTAGGGCCCATTGTATAATCCAGGGTGACCTCATTTTGAGATCTCCAACTTAGTTACATCTGTAAAAGCTCTCTTTCCAACTAAGGTCACAGTTAGAGTCCGAGAGTGAGGACAGGGATGACCTTTTGGGGAATGACCATTCAACCCACTCCAGCTGCCTTGCTTGGGGTAGTTACTGTTAAAACCTCTCTACTCAAAGCCTCCTAGGGATTTTACCAAGAAATCTTTTCACACTCATTTTAACATGAGTCATGCCTGAAATAACTGCAGTGTAGAAAAGCAGCATCTTGAGAAACATAACAAAGAATTGTGTTCTGTCCAGTGGAAAATGGCTCAGGGCAGTGGTACAAAACCCAGGTTAATCATCGCCGAGGTTACCTCAAGTGGCACCTCCTAGGATGTTTGCTTTGGAAGGGTCTGCACTTGGGGGTTGAGCTTAAATTGCTTCTTCATCTCAGATGATCACTACATCGCTTGTTTAAAAGGCATAAATATTCCATCAAGTTAGCTGGAATGGATTGAATTGTGGACCCCCAAAAAGATATGCCCACATCCTAACCCTTGGACTCTGTTTGAAGTTTGGGAGTGAGGAGGGAAACCTTTATCTGTGCTGAGCTGTTGTAATTTCTACTTTTACTGTGATAAGCCCTGTGTAATAAGCCCCTGACGACTTTGAGACTTACCGGTTACTCATTCCTAATCATGATCTGAAAAACAGACTGTCTTTAGAGAAAGCAAGAATCAGTTTATAATTTGTGCGTCTACACATTGTTGTCCCACCTGGGAACAAGGGCGTTTGGCCAGCAGACGGGACTGGTGTGTGCTCTCATGATGGGAACAGAAGAAGAGACAGGTGGCAACCCATGGCTCCTGCATCAGCTTGAATCCTCCACTGAGAGTCCCTTCCTGATGGTAAACAGAGATAACAGCCTAATCCTGGGGCTGCCAGGAATGACATTGCCACAGCTCCGGGCACCTGTCAGCCCTGGCCAAGGACAGATGATGGTTGCTGCCACCCACAGGCTGTCCCAGGGAGACTTTATGGTGAGACTCCTGGGGTTCAGGAACACCCATCCATGGGCTGATGTTGAGGGTATGCACCACCTGGGGGAATTGTAGAGTCTTTCTATCAATAACACCCACGACACCTAGCTAGACCCTGGCCTCTGCTCCCACTCCACCATGTCCATCCCCTGCTCCATCATCCTACACCCCAATGATGTCAACATTCCTCTTCCTGCTCCCCCTTGGCCTCAGAGTGTGTCTGGCAAAAAGCAGGTCCAGTCATGAGTTTCCTCTGCACAGAGCCATGGCTGCCATCTCACTCAAAGGCAAAGCTGAGGTGCTCTTGGTGGCCACCTGGCCTCAGCGTACCTGCCTCACCTCTCACCTGCTTGTCCTCATTTACTCCATGCCTGCAGCCACACAGCTCCCAGGCTCAAGCTGGCCCTACTTCCCCCTAGGCCCTTCCCATTCCTTCTGCCTGGAAGGACCACATTCTCCCAGGTAACCACAGAGCTCCCTCTGCACCTGCTCTCCCCATTTGCTCTAAGGTCACCTTTCCACCAAGGCAGCCCCTCCTGCTGCCCCTCCCCAGCTGTCTTTACCCCGTAACTCTTAGAGTTTCCTTATCTGTTTCCTCTCTGTCGCCACCTGTAGAGCGGAAGCTCCAGGGAAGAAGGAATTTTTTTGAGAGGGGGGTTTAGTTTGTATTTGGCAGCTACTTCCCCAGCGCCTACAGTGGTGCCTGGTGCTTCATAAGCCTGGGGGAATATTTGTTGAATGAATGAATGAGTGCAAGAAAGAATTAAAAGCAGCATTTGCTAAGTGTCCTGTCAACCCATCTGTTCAGAAATGGCTTTGTCATTTCTGTCTGAAATGAGTCACCTGCTTAGGGCCCTCACGATTCTTCTTTTCTCCCTGCCCACGGAATTTATTTTTTAATGATGAAAGGCTGGATCGTTTGAAATCACTGTGGGATGTGAGCTTTTCCAGCCCCGAGTGCGGCGCTGACCATGTGATTTTTCATGCACCAGTTTAAGAAGGCAGTAGATTTCCACCAAGAAAGAGGAAGGAGCTGGCGGCCAAGCCGGGAGTGATGTTTTACTGGGGAAAAACGGGGGCGGCTGAAATACAAAGCAATCTGCAGGCTTGGTGCTGACACCATAGCCTTCCAGCGACCAGGTGCAGAGCTCAATATAGAAAGCTCCAAAAACAGAATGTTTATTACCTATTACCTGAGAAGTACGCACTTTCAATTTACCCTGCCCTGAAATGTATTTCTGGGAAAGCAGACTTATCGCCAGTGTGGCTTGGTGGTAACAGCTCTGCTTAGTGTCATTATCTGGAGTGCAGCTGTCGACACTCACCTTTTTAAAAGGTGCTTCTAACAAACACGCCATCTAATTTGTTGAGCAAGCTGGCTTGGGCTGAGGGAGAAAGACAGGTGCTTTCATTCAGCTTGCTTACGGGTATTGTTCTTACAGAGCTTCCCACTTGTTTGTTCTGTATTCCCTTCATTTCCCTGCTTCAGAGAGCTGTTTGCCTGGCACGCCGATTTACAGAACGGAGAGCGATCTGGATTTATCTATGGGTTCACTGGCCTCCCACAGGGCTTATGGATGGTCTCAGTTTGAGCTGCATCACACGCGGCCTGATGAAATTGACAATATTCAGCCAAACACCAACTGTGTGTGGTTCAGCCTAAGGGCATTTTACAGTGAAGGGCAAAGTTACAGATTTCAAAGCAAAAGAATGAAGTCCACATCTGATTACCTGCTGACTGGCTACATAACCTTGGGAAAGTTCCTTGGTTTCTCTGATCTTTCCTCGTCCTCATCTGTAAAACGGTTCAGTTAATAGCCAGCTAGGGAGCCATGATGGGAAGCATTTGCAGCTACTTATATAAAGCAATCAGCCCGGTCCCTGGCGTGAAGGAAGCTTTCAGTAAGTGGTGCTTATTTCTGGCCACGACTTATCGAGACTGGAAGCTGCAGGGACTACGGTGCACGATGGTAGATGTTCCATGAATGCTGGCAATAAGAGTGAGTGTAGGGGTGAGCTGAGAACTCAGAACTCAGCTTCTTATGTGCCTGCTTTGTGTATAGTTTTGCCCTGTCCTAAAGCTCAATGTGCACCCATGTTTTGCATCTTTCTTTCTGTTGTATATGTTACTTATCACTAGTCATGAGCTTGTTTATATCTATCCACAGGCAGGAATTCTCCTCTCCCCTCCTCTGCTGGCAAATCCATGTCTGGTCTCTGGTGAAGAGGGTGGGGTGGGTGGTGGACGAGGAGGTCCTGGTACGTTTGGCCTCACCTTGCCCCAGGCATTCTGCAGCCTATGGCCTCCCCACGGCCACTTTGCCTTTTGCCTCTGGCTTCTCCAGGCCTAGAACAGGATCTGGCTTTTGTAGGTAGAACCAAATACACAATTTACAGGGCCCACAGTGCAAAAGGAAAATACAGGACTCCATGTTTAAAAATTGTTAAGAATTTCAAGATGGCAGCCACTGAGCGTTCAACCAAGGGCAGGGCCTTCTGAGGGCGGCCCCTGTGGTACTGCCTGCACGCACAGGTAGGCAAGAAATGTTTCTCAAGTTGAACTAAATAAAAGTTAATTCAATGCACACAGATGCCTGGGTGCTCCCAATGTGTCCTGCTGTTTTGCAGCAGCACGAGTGTCAGGCCTGAGGGACATGAGTCATCACGGTGACCTGAGCACTCGGCTTGCTAGGTGATGCTCTGCTGTGGCACAGGTGTGATAGAGCCTCCAGAACATGCCTGTGCTCGGGCCCCATCCCAGGAGATTCTGATCGGATTTGTCGGGGTGGACCTCAGGTGGTGGTGGTTTTACTTCTGCTTCCCCCACCCACCCACCCAGTGGATTCTAATGTGCACCAAAATTAACAGCAGACTTGAGTTGGTTGGGTCCACAATACAAGGTATTTTTTCTTTCTCCTCAGCAGCAATGACGGAATCGCGGCAAACATGTTATTTATTTATTTTTAGCATTATTTACATCATGGTAAAATACACATAACATGAAATGTTCCAATGGAACTATTTTTATGAAGAGTGCTATGAACTAAGTACATTCACATTGCTGTGCAAACATCTCCACTATCTGTCTCCAGGCTTCTTTCTGTCTTGCAAAAATGAGATTTTCTAGGCATGAAACCCTAATTCCCCATTCCCTACAGCCCCTGGCAAACGCCATTCTACTTTCTGTCTCTCTGGATTTCATTCCTGTAGGTGCCTCATGTAAGTTGGAATCATGCAATATTTGTCTCTTTGTGACTAGCTCATTTCACTCAGCATTTCCCGTCAACGTCTCTCCGTGGTTAGCCTGTCAGAAGCTCCTTCCTTTTTAAGGCTGAATGACACTGCATTGAGCGTAGAGCCCACATTTTGTTCATCCACTCACATGTTTGCTTCCACCTTTTGGCTACTTCGGGCAAACACATCCTTTTTTTTTTAATGGTGTTGTTTCATTGCCACCACCATTCACAGATAGAAAAATAGAGGCTAAGAGGGTGTGAGTAGCTTGTCCGCAGAAGCAGAGAAGGCTTCCAACTCTAAGCTGTCTGCTTCCTGCGCCTCGCTCTCTTCACATTTCCACACTTCCTTTTATTCCTGTAGAAGGGTGCTTGTTTTTTTGCATTGAGGTAAGCAGTGACTATTTATCCAATGATTGGCTTAGTAGTTTTCCTCCCTTTCATACCCAATGGATGAGCTGCTGCTGGTAGGAAATTGGATACACACAGGTGTCCCCTTATTGGAGTCTTGTGTACACAACACCTGTGAGCACCTGGTTGCTTCAACGTCAGGGCTTGCTCAGCAGGTGAAGAGGTCACAGCGCCTTGTGCTTCTCCAGGGCCTGACATAAGGCGTGTGGAGAGGACAGATGCAGGGGAGGTTCCACAGCAAAAGGCAGCCCCACAGCAGATCTGGTGGCTGTTACATCTGTGAAGCTGTTAATTTCTACCAGTTCCTTTGAAGTGTGGTGGGCAAAGCAGACCTTTGAGATTTCTAGCCTGATCTAGTCATTTCTAACATGGGAAGTTGGTGTTCATGACTTATTCTCCCCAGGCCTTAGTTTCTTGGTCTTCTCACCATTAGACAGATTATAGTGCACACCTTGCTGGGCTTTTGTGAATATTAAATCTGCAATGACGGTTAAGTCCCAGGATACACAGCACCTACTATCAAGACATACATGTGTCTCCTGCTCTTATCTTTCCATTCTCCCTTGGAAGCGTAAGTTTTTAATTTATTAATGTTTCGGTGTGTACATTTTGAAGAAAGTGACCTGTTTTGTGGCCAAAAGAATGGAAGGAAGAGATTGGCTCTGTGTGATCAACATACGTGTCTTTTTTATTTGATATGAAAGACAGTGGGACATTATTGGGGGTGATGAAAACGTTTTGCAGGTAAAGGTGGTGGTTGCACAACATTGTGAATGCCACTGAATGATTCTTTTTAAAATGGTTAATCTTATATTCACCTCAGTTTTAAAAAAATGGGGCACATATTAAATCCAAGCATTTCATCTTTCTTCTGTGGATCTTGAGGAATTCTGGGGAGAGGCCCCCACGGAGGGGTGGGGGGAAGGTTTTAACTACCCTGTCCTCTCTCTCCTTCGATGAGCACAGCTCTACTTTAAGTATGTGATACCCTGGGAAGCCAGTAAAATTTCATGGGAAGAAGAGCTTCACAAGAATGTTTTCCTTTTTTAAAAAGAATGGAAGGTGAGCTCTGCTTTCTGCTGTCTTTGCTAGATGGAAAATTCTATCTTTTCTTGGTGGGGGGAATTGGCCACGTGTCATTTTTCAGCATTACCTAGACCTTTTTGGGCTGTGGCCCTTTGAAAACAGAGCCTTCTATAACCTCGTCTGGCAGATGAAAATGGCAAGTGCCTCTGGCTTGGTATCTTTGGAGAAATTTTGGCTAAGGGACTTTCTAGGCATCTGGGGCTTAGGTTCCAATGTGAAGGCTGTGGGCAGGTGGGATTAATTCCCCTCTGCCTCCTCCCACCCTCAGCCTGCTGAACCAGAGTCTGTGTTTTCCTAAGATTCCCCAGGTGATGGTTACAGTGTTGAAGTTTCAAAAATGCTGGTAGCCAGGAAAGTTCAAAGGCCTGAAGGTCAGCACCTGATTCCATTTCCTTATGGTAAAAAGAAGAAAACAACAACAACAACAACAACAAAACACCTTGTAGAATCTAGCAGAATTTAGGAAAGATGCTACCTCCAGCCCAGTCCTGAGAACAGGGGAATAAATCACTCCATGAAAGATCAGTTGAATCTCACTCTAACATCGGTAGTTCTCAGGGCTTCATAGGATCTCTAGCTGTTGCCCTGGATATAAGTTTCAATCCTCTGGAAAGTTCCCATTTCACTTTATGTTCAGAGTTCAAATCCAACTTTTGGGTCTAAAGATACTCAACTGGGTTTCTCTTAAACAAATGTAATTAGGAAATTGAAAAATACACACACAAGGACTTATAAATAGAGATATTTAGTTAGTTGATGTTTCTGGATAGTCTTTAAAGGGCTCTTTACAGCTGTGTGTAGATAACACTCATGGGCAATGTACTCTAACTGTCCCATAAACCAGGAGGGCTGGGCATGTTGTACAATACATCACCCCATCACTTGACCATAATAAAATGATTACTTCCTTGATGAATGCGTACCAGTCCTTTCATATGTTATTGAGTAAATGAAAAAAGTGGCAATTAAGTTTTAATAGGATATGTTTCCAAATTTTTTTTTAAACCATTGCCAACATATACAACCAACAGTCTGTATATTTACATGCTCCAAGGTGCAGTCTACGTTACTTTTATGGTAAACATACGGAAACTTGCTGTACTTAGGAAGTTTTTTCTCCTGCTGATGAAGTTTTTCATTAACCAAAGCTTTTGTTTTGGTTACTCCATTTCTGTTCTCTGAATTAGAAATAAAATAGCCCCTCTTAGTGCCAACATAAAGGCTAAAACACTGGCATGCTATCTCTGAGACTGTGTTTGAGTGTTGTATTAGTCTGTTTTCACACTGCCAATAAAGACATACCCAAGACTGGGTAATTTATAAAGAAAAGAAGTTTAATTGACTCACAGTTCTGCAGGGCTGGAGAAGCCTTAGGAAACTTACAATGATGGCTGAAAGGGAAGCAAACATGTCCTTCTTCACATGTCAGCAGCAAAGAGAAGTGCTGAGAAAGGGGGAAATAGCCCCTTATAAAACCATCAGATCTTGTGAGAATTCACTATCATGAGAACAGCAGCATGAGGGTAACTACCCCCATGATTCAGTACCTCCTGCTGGGTCCCTCCCACGAGGGGATTATGGGAACTACAAGTCAAGGTGAGATTTGGGCGAGGACACAGCCAAACCATATCAAGTGTTTAAAAAGAAAGCCAAAGGTAAAAAGAAATGTTTCTGAGATCCTAAGTACATTCACCTTCCTGAATCATCCTGCATTTCTGGAACACAAATGAGCTGATTAAAAATTGCTGGTATTATATAGATTACAATGAGAAGCTTTTCCTTCCATTATCTCTAAGCTTTTGATCATTTGCACTTTTTGAGTTTTCTCTGCTGTAACTTGAGTTGTTTCATATACAGCAGATTTTCATAATAAATACAAAACGGTTATTCTGCAGCTTAAAATGTGAAACTAAGAAGAATCGCTTATAATCAGAAGGTTTACAATGGATACTCATGGTTAATAATACATGGTTAAAAATCAAAGAACAATCTCGTATATCTGATACTTGTTACCTATGCTCTTTCAATCAATCAATACTACTTCTTCAGCATGTGTGCTATCAGCCTTGAGTCAGATCTTGCAAAGGTGCTGAAAATGCAAAAGTCATTGAGAGTTTCACCAATCTTACCATCTAAATGCTTTCTCTGAAGCCATGAAAATGAAATGAGCCGTACATTCTGTGTTGAATCAATGGTGTGAATGAGGCCTTCCTCTGTCATTCAGAACAAGCACAGAGCACTGATGCTTGGGGGTGAAGATGCCACGAAGCCCATCTTTCATGCTAAAGTCAATAAGGCATTTTTTCCCCCCGGAAGCCAAACATATCTTGAGATTCCATTTTGAAATAAGGTTGGCACCTGTTTTTCTTCTTCATGTTCATGCCAAGGAGATTAAAAGAGCATCTCACTCAATTAATAGAAATTAAATCAAGACCATTTTGGTCCATAGATACTAGGCCTTTATAGAGTCAACTAATGCTATCTAGATATTTGTTGAAAGGGTCAGGACTTATTCAGGTGCCAGTGACAAAAACTGAGCTCAGACTGGCTTAAGAAAAAGGGAAGGAAGAAGGGAAGGAGGGGCTTTGGGTCCAGCTGGATCCAGAGTTTCAGATGACATCATCGGGACAACTATCTTACTCCTATCTCTCAGCTCTAGCTGCTGTGCTTAACTTCAATCTCACAGATTTTCTTCATACGGCTTCAAGATGGTCCTTAATAGCTTCTCTGACTACACAGTAGGACCTCCAGACCAAGTGTGACCTCTTACTTTAAGCTCCATTTCAGTTCCCCCAAAGAACTCTGATTGGTCCAGCGCTAGGCCAAAAACTGTGTGTGTGTGTGTGTGTGTGTGTGTGTGTGTGTGTGTGACTGCGGTGGGACAATTTCAAAGGCCAGAGTGACTGCCCCCTCCTAGGGTGGGTGAAGTGTGTCACATGGCAATGACATCCAGTGGAGAGACCTGTGTGGAAGGGAGGGAGAGCAGTTTGGGAAGGAAAGGAGGAGGGGCAGGTAACACGTGTCAGCATTGTACTATTCTTTGATGAAAAGCAGTATTGCAGAGTAAATATTGAAAAATCAGCGTAACCTGGGAGTGAAATGGTTGATCTGGGCTCTATCCTGGCTCTGCCACTTACTGGCGATATGACCTTGAACAAGTGAACAAGTCACTTGGCTTTTGTGTCTCACTTTCTTTCCTGGGGGGAGGTAACAATTGAACCCCACCTCATTGGATTGCTTTGAGAATGAAATGAGCTACTTCATGCAAAGCCCTTGGATTAGTGCCTTGGCACATAGAAATGTTACGTAGTTGAGTGGCTTCTGCCTGGTGTTTTTTAAAGCACATATTTTTGATATGAAACAGTCCCTTTAGTGGGGAAATAAGTATCCATCCATTGATTCATTCATTGATTCATTAAATATTTATTAAGCACCAGTGAAGGGTTAAGTACTTGCCTAGGATTAGGGATGCAGCAGTGACCTAGACCCAGACCTGCTCTCGAGGAACTCGTAACTGTAGAGGCAGAAGGTGCTGAGGAAAAGAGATTATAATTCAATGTGGCAAGTGACATGAGGGGTGCCTCACCTGTGCCACGTGCATCTCACGGCAGCCACGGCTCTGAGGTCTCCAAATGAGCATGTCTCTAGTGGCACTCCCTCTTGTCATCTGCCTCTCTCTCTCTCCCATTTCCCACCTCTTCCTTTGTAATCCTGTGCTGCCCCTGCCATAGAGAGAGGATGTTCCAGCCCTGTCCCCCTTTTTTGTGTGTCTTATGAAAATGGGTGCTTCAGCTGGAGATGGAGACCTAGTTGGTCTCGGGTTTGGGGCCGTGATTCTCACTGGGGAAGGGTGTGTGTGTAATTTTACTCCCCATGGGATATTTGGCAGTGTCTGGAGACAGTTTTGGTTGTCATACTGAGGGGTGCTCCTAGCATCTTGTAGGTAGAGGACAAGGATGCTGTTCAACCTCCTACAGTGCATGGGGCAGCTCCCTCAACAAAGACCCAGGCAGCCCTGAATGCCATGGACGCTCTTCAGCGCAGGGGGCTTGCAGAGGGAGCTTGCTGAGGGGAGGGACTGGAGATGAAGCCCCACAGGGCTCAGATTGTGGAAAATGGAGAAGACAGACTTTTTTGCTTGAGCCTGGCTATGGGCAACCAATGTAGAGGGGAGAGGGCTCCCCATCCGCCTGTCTTGGCCTCTCCAGAGGTATGGGGAGACACACTGGCCACCAGGAAGGGGAGATGCAGGGAGGTGACAGAAGCACCAACTCCCCCTGGCCAGGCCCTCTTGCTGCTCTCCCTTTCCTACTGAGTTGCCAGCACTTATGAAACCATTACAGGTATTTTTGTTTTCTGGAAACAGAACTACCACTTTTCTGCATCCTAAAGTGAACGGCCGAATTTGCTATATTTCCCCCAAATCTTCTTCCATAGAGTAGAATTTTTGGCTGGGCACATGACTGTCTAGAAGAAATCACGGTGTTTCCTGGCTTCCCCTGAAACTTGGTGAAGACACATGGCTGGTTCTGGCCAAGAACGTGACAGCAACAGACCCCACTGTAGATGTGGATGCGGATGTGGTGGCTAGCAGCCATCTTGGACCATGAGACAAGTACCTCACCTTAGGGGTGGCCAAGTGGAAGAATTAATGAGTAATTGGGTAGATTTTAGGAAGAAGCCAGGCCCTGCAGGCTCAGTGAAGAGGAGCTGGATCGCTTCTGCCACACTTTGCAGGGACGAGGAAACCCAGTCCCACATTGTTTAAGCCGCTGTGATTTGGTTTCTATGATACTTGCAGCCAACCCGATCCTAACTGGTAAAACAGGCAAATTCATTCTTGGACTTTCAGACTTTTAACTTTTAAAAGTGTTGGGGGCCAAAGTCGAGGGCTGCCTGGATAGTGACTGGAGACTGGTGGCCCTCTCAGCAAGCTGCTTCTGAGAGCAGGTGCCATGGTGCCCACACCCAGGAAGGAAAGGGCTTCCACATACGCCCCAAGATTTCATTAGACTCTGGAAAGGAAAATCCCTTCAGTCACTCCCAAGAACATTACTGACCTGTATCGTGTCTCTCTCATGTGCAGGGAGCTGCCTGAGAACACTGCACTGATGCCCAGAGCCCCTCAATAAAAAGGGAAAGCAGAACGTCATGATAAACCTGGCTCGCAGGTGACAAGGTGGCTGTTCTAAGTATAAGTGACAAGCCAAGTTAGAGGAGCAGAAAAAGCAAAACAGGAGGAACAGTGTCTGGGGATCTCACGGCACTCCTTCCTAGGTGACTCCCAGCACTTCATAAGCAAGGTTCTTTTCTGACCTGCTAACTCGTCCGAGGGGGTGTGCATTTCCATCATGGTCCTGGCAGGCTCATGCCCTGCCCTCCTTCCCTGGGGGGCGGGGTGGTGTCTGAGCTGGGACAGAGAGGAGCACAGAGCCAGTGCTGGGCCATCTGTCCCCCTTCTCAGGGTGTCTGGTTTTCTGAAAGGTCTGGAAGGAAGAGAGAGAGAAGGAAGAGGCTTTCCTTTTCCAATCTAAAGAGACCTTCAGCATTCTCTAATTCCCAGCACTCTTTCTATCTGTAGCCTTTGCTACCCACTCTCTGCCTCTTCCCTTCCACTGGTGGATGCCACCAGACAGAGCAGGCTGGGGAGGTGCTCTGTCCCTGGTCTGCCTCCTGGGACACGCCTGGCCAGGTACTGCCTCGTCCTGGTGCACCTGCCCTAAAGGAGTGCTCGGCGCACCCTACTAGACCCCTGCCTTGTCCCAGCTCTCCTTCCTCCTCTTTTCCTTCTGAAGTCATTCTTCTCTACCCCTGGGGACAGGGCTGCCCTCATACCTTGTGGTCCCAGCAGATTCTCCCCACAGACAAGAAGAAATGGTCTCAGAGGCTGAGGAATGTTCTGCAGACATAGTCAGTAGATGGAAGAGCTGGGACTTAAATCCAAGGCTTTTGGTTCCAGGGTGCACCTCTTTCTCTCTCTCTCTCTCTCTCTCTCTCTCTCTCTCTCTCTCTCTCTGTCTCTGTCTCTTTCTCTCCCCATCTCCCCCCTCCTTTATGCGCCACAGTTCTCTTGTCCATAAATATATGAGTAATATAGAAATATAGAAAGTTTAGATCAATATAGCATGGTCAAACTTGAAGATGGTTTAATTATTTTTAATGGAGAATAGAGGTTTTTGTAATGACAATATCATCAAATGCTATGATTAAGTGCTGAATCATAGTCGTTTAAAATAAATGTCTTTATCGAGCCAATTAGCAATGCTAAAATTACCCCAGTGTTCTATTTGAATGACCAAGAGGTTCGAAAGACAAAGTTTCGGAGCAGGAGAATTAGACTGACTTACACAATAAATTATTCTTTAAGAGGAAAATCCATTTTCAAAAAATGTATTCCCAAGAAGTGAGAAATGAACATCAGCCTGAATGATGAAATGTTTTTTCACGTTGCTGGAAAAATGCAAGTCTCAGGAGTTGGCTTCAATGTCGGAGCCAGCGTTTCCACAGGGCTGAGGACTGGGCTGGTGGCCGGTGCTGCCCAAGGGCCTGAGTGGGGACAGTTCCAGAGCTGCTCGCGCTCTGCCTGGCTGAGTGGATGCATTACCTTGCTCTCTAGAAATAATGGGAATTACCCACTTAATGCTTGGCACACGGCGCTGATAATATACCAATTAATGAGTAATTAGGTAGATTTTTCCAGAACATTAGGTTCTGGGAGAAAGTCTCATTTGAGAATGAGGCTTGCTTGCCTTCTCTCCTTTTCCTGTGGTTTTCAGCTCAGCGGGTGACGAGCGAGTCTGGGTTTGTTTACAATGACTCTAGGGCTGTTCCATTCATTGATTTGCTTCAAGTGGTGTGTCTAAATCATGCTACTCTGACCCTGGTCATCCCAGAGCCCACGTGAATAGGGGCATTGCTCTCCCACTGTGAGACACACCTGCATGGGATTCCTTCAGTGCAGAATTCTGGGATGTTGGTGAACATCAGGTAAGCCAGGGAAGGAAACGGAGCCAATAGTGGGAAGGGAGAGAAATGGCCCTGCCTTGGTTTCTTTCTCCTTCCTTCCTTCCTTCCTTCCTTCCTCCCTTTTGTTTCTTTTCTTCTTTCTTCTTTGGAGTCTTGATCTGTTGCCCAGGCGGGAGTGCAGTGGCACAATCTTGGCTCACTGCAACCTCTGCCTCCTGGATTCAAGCAATTCTTCTGCCTCCGCCTCCTGAGTAGCTGGGACTACAGGTACACACCACCACGCCCAGCTAATTTTTGTATTTTTAATAGAGATGTGGTTTCACCATATTGGCTAGCTGGTCTTGAACTCCTGACCTTGTGATCCACCCATCTCGGCCTCCCAAAGTGCTGGGATTACAGGCATGAGCCACCGTGCCCAGCCTCTTCCCTTCCATTCTCCTTCTCCTTCTTTCTCCTCTCCTTTTTTACCTCTCCTCTCCTCCCCTCTTCTCCCCTCCCTTCTCCTCTGCTCTCCTCTCCTTTCCTTTCAACAGAGTCTCACTCTGTCACCCAAACTGGAGTGTAGTGGTGCCATCTTGGTTCTGCAACCTCCGTCTCCCAGGTCCAAGCGATTCTCCTGCTTCAGCCTCCCGGATAGCTGGGATTACAGGCACCCACCAGCACACCTGGCTAATTTTTGTATTTTTAGTAGAGACAGGGTTTCACCATGTTGGCCAGGATGGTCTTGAACTTCTAACCTCAGATGATCTGCCCTCTTTGACCTCCCAAAGTGCTGGGATTACAGGCATGAGCCACTGCACCTGGCCCCCTACCTTGGTTTCTTTGCTCCACTTCCTGCAGCAGAGAAAATGGGATCCCACCATGTTCCATAGAAGATTCCTTGCTGGGATGACAGAGGTGGGCAGAGGGGGATGGAGGAACCCAGAGGCCTCTGCCCAGCTGCCAGGTGCCCCATGGAACCTAGAGGGGAAGCAGAAGAGGAAACGTAGAAAGTGATTCCAGCTTTCTGACTCTGGGGAAGAAAGCGACAGAGACGAGTAACCTCTGAGTGGCCAGTTCCGGGGGGCTGGCACTCACTGCAGCCTAGAGCATGCGCCGGTCCAGGTCTGCTCCTTCAGTCCCATCCATGGAGAACCGTGATGTGCAGCCTCTGGTCCGGGGACCAGGACGCAGTCGTGACAAACACATCCCCACTCTCACAGGGTTGATGGTGTGGGAGGTGACGTTTCTGCCGCAGTGCTGGCGGCGGTTTGCACTGGACCATGCTTGGTGGCAGGGCCTCCTCTGCACTGAAGGATGTTGAACAGCTTATCTGGCCTCCACTCACCAGATGCCAGGGGCCTCCTGCAGAAATGCCCACTGTCACCCGGGGGGGAGTGAGGAGCGATGTCACCGCGAGTTGAGAATCATCTGCTTAATAGAAAAGCCAGGCGATGAATAACATGTCAGTGAATAGATGCATGTGGGACGATAAGGAGAAGTAAAGCTGGGGAGGGTGGAGAGGGCGCTGACAGGGTCACGGTGGGTCCCACTGAGAGGCGGCCTCAAGTCCCGAGGAGGGGAGAAGAGAAGCAGGGCAAAGCCAGGGGCGCGTTTGCTGGAGGAGCGGTGGGAGGGGAGACCTCGGGGAGACAGAGGCACGGGCTGGCTGTGACTTTGCAGAGGGTGTGGAAGGAGGACCCCGAGTGCACTGCAGTAACAGAGGGCGGTGGGCAGAAGCAGGTGGGTCCCTCTCACCACTGTCCTCTCACTCGGGCCTGTAGGGCTGAAGGCCGGCTGGGCGCGGCTGGTTTCTCTGCTCTGGCTCTCACGGACTGCAGTCCTGGGGTTGACCAACTGGGCTTTCGTCAGGAGGCTCCGGGAAATCCACTTCTAAACCATTCCAGGCCACTGGCAGCCTCCGGTTCCCTGCGGCTGCAGGGCTGAGGCCTTGTTTCCTCCTTGGCTGTCAGAGCTGGGAGCCTTCCTGAGCTCCCGGTGCCTCTCTGGTCCTTGCACGTGGCCCCTGCACCGCAGAACCACAAGGGCCGGAGGAATCCTCCTCATGCTTGGAATCTCTCCCACCTTCCTTTGCCTCCAGCCTGAGAAGTTCTCTGCTTATTTTTTTAGGCAGAGTTTCACAATTATTGCCCAGGCTAGAGTGTAATGGTGCGATCTCAGTTCACTGCAACCTCCGCCTCCAGGTTCAAGTGATTCTCCTGCCTCAGCCTCCCCAGTAGCTGGGATTACAGGCATGTACCACCAAGCCTGGCTAATTTTTTGTGTTTTTAGTAGAGACGGGGTTTCTCCATGTTGGTCAGGCTGGTCTTGAACTCCCGACCTCAGGTGATCTGCCCGCCTTAGCCTCCGAAAGTGCTGGGATTACAGGCATGAGCCAAGTTCTCTGCTTTTAAGGCCTCATGAGATCAGATTGGGTCCACGCGGTGAATACCAGATGATCACTGTTTCAAAAGGGAGATGGAAAAATTGCTTTCGTCATGCTGGCACAGTCTCTTTTGCTGTGTGACAGTGTAGTCATGAGTTCCAGGGATTAGGACATGGACATCTTTGGGGATTATTCTGCCTACCAAAGTCTGAAACAAAAGACATGGTGTTATTTTTCTGAGCATGATACTTTAATTTATTTATTTTAATTTTTATTAGAGACAGAGTCTTGCTCTGTTGCCCAGGCTGGAGTGCAATAGCATAATCACAGCTCACTGCAACCTCTGTCTGCCAGGTGCAAGTGATCCTCCTATCTCAGCCAATCAAGTAGCTGGGACCACAGTTGTGTGCCACCACACCAGCTGTTTTTTATTTTTATTTTTTGTAGAGAAGGGGAGTCATTATGTTACCCAGACTGGTCTCAAATTTTGAGCTCTAGTAATCCTCCTACCTCGGCCTCCCAGAGTGCTGGGATGAGGGACCTGAGCCACTACCCCAGGCCAGCACAATCATTTTATAAAGGGGACTCTGGTTTGAGCTTGACAAGGGCAGATCCTTCACACTGACCTTCACTGATGCCACCTGTGAGCATGGTGAGGCAGGTGTTGACAGCAGTAAATCCTGACCGGGCACCCATGCCACATGCAAGGCATGGGCGTGACGGTCCCCGCACAGTTACTGGAGATAGGGACCACTCTTAGCCTGGGTTTTTTTTTTTGTGGGGGAAGCCAGGCTCCAAAAGGCAAGCCTCTCTCATCCGAGAGTGGGAGACCCAGGGCTCAGTGCCCGCCCGCCTATGCGCTAAACCAAGATGTTCTGTGAGATTCTTCTCTCCCACAGCAGCCCCCGCACGATTCATTCATGCTCACTCAAAAGGAAACAAGAGGAACCACCAGCTCGTGCTCCTCTAGCGGAAATGTGATTTACCGGGAGCCCTGGGAGGGGTGAAGGCTGAGAAGGGAGAAATGAGACGGAGGCCACAGTAGCCCACTTTGGGGGCTCAGGGAAATACGGCTTGTCTTCTGTAAAGATGGAATGGAGTGAATGTTTCCTAGCAACCAGACTGCTAAGGGACAGGCGTATGTAGGTGGGAGAAGCTGTGTGTGGAAGTCTGTGCTGGGTTCTCAGTGCATGGAGAACTAATGACACTATCTTGTCATTCCTGTGTCAATCAGACTCTTTAAGAGGCAGCTCCTGAGACATGCACCTAGTTAGGGTAGAGAAATGCCTTCAAGCGGCATTGATGTAAATATCCTCTCAACCTCCCTGGAGCATAGCAGATAGTCAATGCACAGACAGCACAGTTTCTAGCTTCCATGTTTACAAAGTTTTATCTGATCCCATTTATACAAAGTTCTAGCAGAGGGAAGTCAAGTCTCCTGTGTTGCTTCGGGCCAAGAATGGGAATGATGGCAAAGGCATGTAGAAAACTTTTGGGGGTAATGGGACCATTCTGTATCGTTGTGATGGTCATGTATGTTTACCTTTGTCACAGCTCACTGGGCTGTGCAAACAAAAATGAATGCATTTTATTGTATGTCAGTTCATACCAGGAAAGATTTTTCAAAAAGGAGTGCCGCAGACTTTGCTTGAAGAAGGAAGCATTGCAGGACTGAGCTGAATTCAGATCTTGCTGAGCCAGGGCCAAGTCACTCGAACGCCACATTCCTGCTTCTCCATCATCATTAGACCCAATTCCATGGGGCTGTGTGGATGGGCTTGCTGGTCAACATGTGGCTCTCAGAACTAACCACTGAGTGGGCGACAATGCTGAGCAGCAGCCTTGCTTGCAAATGAAGGACCGGTTGAGGCAGGTGGCTGTTAAGTAGCCACCCAGGTCAAGATGGCTGATTAGATGCTGTTCCTGCACTTTCATCTGATGTTGATTTGGGATCTGCACAACGGCTGTCCTTTGAAGGATGAAAATAAGCCACGTCAGGAAAGTGTGAGTTTCCTCTTTGCCTCACATTAATGGACGGGGTGGTGAGCCACACAGAGGGTTTCCTGAGGAGCCCAGGGCAGGATCTCACCAGTCTCCCTGAACTCTCTGCTGCCTGCTTCCCCACCTGAACAATGCCTTGGTGAGTTAGAGCTGATAGTTAGAGTTCATGCCTGTATTAGTCCGTTTTCATGCTGTTGATAAAGACATACCCAAGACTGGGCAATTTCCATAAGAAAGAGGTTTAATGGACTTACAGTTCCATGTGGCTGGGGAGGCCTCACAATCATGGTGGAAGGCAAGGAGGAGAAAGTCACGTCTTACATGGATGGCAGCAGGCAAAGAGAGAGAGAAGCAAAACCGTAATCCTCTTATGGAACCATCAGATCTCATGAGATTTATTCACTACTGAGAACAGTATGGGTGAAACTGCCCCCATGATTCAGTTATCTCCCTCCATGTGGGAATTATGGGAGCTGCAAAGATGCGAGATTTGGGTGGGGACCCAGAGCCAAACCATATCAGTGTGCTCATTCAGACCACCTAGGTTTGAATCCTACCATTAGCTGTTGAAGACTAAGGGCAGCCAGAAGCAGGAAGGCCAGTGTGACAAGCCTCCCAAAATGCCCACTGCAGGTGGGCTTAGGGGCTGAATGCTGGCTCCACCAATTGCTTGCTGTAGGAACTTCTCACAAGTTACTCTACCCTCTGTGCTTCAGTTCTTCATCTGATAATCTAGCACAATAATAGCACATACCTCTTGGTATTGTTATGAGGGTGTATTAGTCCGTTCTCACACTGCTATAAAGAAATGCCTGAGACTGGGTAATTTATAAAGGAAAGATGTTTAATTGACTCACAGTTTCACATGGCTGGGAAGGCCTCAGGAAACTTACAATCATGGTGAAAGGCAAAGAGGCACATCTTATATGACGGCAGGCAAGAGAGAGAGAATGCGTGCATGGGAGGAACTGCCAAACACTTATAAAACCGTCGGATCTTGTGAGAACTCACCATCATGAGAACAGCACTGGGGAAACCACCCCTGTGATCCAATCACCTCCCACCAGGTCCCACCCTCAACACATAGGGATT
The DNA here is from genome assembly GCA_963573385.1 of Cacajao melanocephalus. Lineage (NCBI taxonomy): Eukaryota > Metazoa > Chordata > Mammalia > Primates > Pitheciidae > Cacajao > Cacajao melanocephalus. Next base: position 52,842 of record CAUYLG010043426.1, read on the forward strand.
ATGGGGATTACAATTCAAGATGAACTTTGGGTGGGGACACAGACCCAAACCATATCAAAGGATTGTAAAAGGTAAGGCTTTTGAAGCACTTAGAATAGTGCCTGCCACATGGGAAGTACTGTCTGCACATTTGTCAAACAAAATAAACAAATGATGGAACGAATTAATGAACGCAAAACTCTTGGCACTGGTTCTGGGCCTTCGCGAGTGTCGGTTTATGTTAAAGAGTAGTATTCCTGCTTCAGTTCTACTTTGGTAGAATGAATTGAAACAGGACTAGATTTGAAGTAACAAGCATAACGGCTTCTGTGGTCTGTAATGAGCCTTGTGTTATCTCTCTCATATCTTGGGTCATAATTTTTAAAACATTTTTTCCCACTAGAAATCCCAGGCCAGCTTCACAAGTTCTCACTTCTGTATGTCATATTGGCATCACTTTCGAGGACTTCAATGAGAAAAAAATTAGAGATAAAAAATTGTTGAAATACTCAATTTTCTTGGCAAATAAATTATATCTACAGGTAGATATAGATACTGTATATATTCTATAAATATCTTCAGAATTTTATATCTGATTGATTGATATAGATACATATTCTTTTTATTGAGGGGCCAATGACTAACATCTATGAATGGAAAAAACACCGGTAATAATAGACTATTAGATTTTTTTTTCTGGAGCCATTTATGCCCCTGGACCTCTTTGGCATTCTGTGAAACCTGTGGGCCACTTTTCAGAATCAGATTTTTGAATGCACAAAATAAAACACACAGGTTATAAGGAAACCACTTATATTAAGATACCATTATAGAACAATGAATGAAGTAGCAACACATGTGCTATTAATATCCCATCACCAGATCTGTAACAGGCCTGGCGGGGTGGGACTAACACTGTGGGAATTTTGAAGCAGTGATGGGCATAAGCGGTGGGCAGGCGAAACATGGTATGAGACGATCCATGATTTTTACTGGTGTCAAAGTCACAAGGACTGCTAACACGCCCCTGTGGTTGTTGCCTAGGTACCTACTGGAAGGAAATGATACATTGCAGTTAAACGCTAGTGAAAATGAAAATATGATTTTTACCCTGCAATTCCTGGATCCAGATTCAGAGGCCCCTGCCTGCCTCATGAGGGTCCTTTCCATTCCCTCCCCCATCCCCTCTTTCCTGTCTCCTTCCTGCCTGCTTCTAGGGTGAAAACTAGGAAGGCAGGCCTGCCTCCCTAGCACCAGAGCCCCTTAATCTAAAAGAACCACAATCGATTCTCCCTGGGCATGCCTTTAACGCACTGATTTTTGCAATGATCTGAATATCTACGTTCCCACAAAATTCAGAAATCCACACCCCCAGGGTGATGGTATTAGAAGGTAGAGCCTTTCAGAGATGCCTAGGTAGTCAGGGGAGAACCATCACGACTGGGATTAGTGATCCCACAAAAGGGACCCCAGAGAGACCCCTCACCCCTTCCCACGTGAGGTTAGAGTGAGCAGAGGCCATCGATGAGGAAGCCCCCTCACCAGAACTGACTCTGCTGGCGCCTTGATCTCAGACTTCCAGCTTCTAGAACTGCAGAAAATATATTTCTGTTGTTTATAAGTCACTTGCTGGATGGTGTTTTGTGACAGCAGCCCGAGCAGACGAAGACATTTTCATCTCAAAGACATTATTACTTACATTAAGCTAATGTGTCTCCACAGATGAAGGAAGCTCATGCCTTGTGGGCGTCGAAGGAGGTGGTGTAAGGCCGGTTGCCTTGATGGGAGGCTGGACACACCCGCCCTTGCTCTCGACACGTCCACCTCTGCACTCGGCCCCTAGCCCACACCCACTTCTGCACTCCGCACTCAAATCTGCACTCAACACCAGACTCTGCACTCGGCACTTAGCCTGCCGTTAGAAAACCCCGCCAAAATTTAAAAGAAACCCCGCCAAACCCTGGCCAATAGCAGCTGGCCCCACTCCCCGTGAATGGCCCACCTCACCGGCAGTCCCGCCTACCTACCAATAGTAGCTTGCCCCGACCACGTCCTGTTCCCTCACAACCAATCAAGACACCCTCACTCGCTATAAAACCCCCCCGCCTCAGGAAGTCAAGTGTAACTTCTCTGGCCCCCCTTCCCTGGACCATAGAACCTCGCCCAGGAGCCGAATAAATTGGAACCTAATTTTTCTTATACTGGCCTCAGTTTCCTCACTTTAAATTCGACAATAAACCTTACACTCCTGAAAGAAGCATTAAAAACAGAAAGGAACAACTAGTACCAGCCACTCCAAAAACCTACCAAACGGTAAAGAGCATCGACACAATGAAGAAGCTGCGTCAACTAATGGGCAAAACAACCAGCTAGCATCAAAATGGCAAGATCGAATTCAACCATAACAATATTAAACTTAAATGTAAATGGGCTAAATGCCCCAATCTAAAGATACAGACTGGCAAATTGGACAAAAAGTCAAAACCCATCGGTGTGCTGTATCCAGGAAACATATTTCACATGCAAGGACATACACAGGCTCAAAATAAAGGTTAGAGGAAGAATTACCAAGCAAATGGAGAGCAAAAAAAAGCAGGAGTTGCAGTCCTAGTCTCTGCTAAAATAGTCTTTAAACCAACAAAGATTAAAAGAGACAAAGAAGGGCATTATATAATGGTAAAAGAATCAATGCAACAAGAAGAGCTAATGATCCTAAATATATACGCACCCAATACAGGAGCACCCAGATACATTAAGCAAGTTCTTAATGACCTACAAAGAGACTTAGACTCCCACACAATAATAGTGGGAGACTTTAACACTCCACTGTCAATATTAGACGGATGAGTGAGACAGAAAATTAACAAGGATATCCAGGACTCGGATCCGGACCAAGCAAACCTAATAGACATTTACAGACTTTCCACCCCAAATTCATAGAATGTACATTCTTCTCAGCACCATGTCACACCTACTCTAAAATTGACCACATAATTGGAAGTAAATCACTCCTCAGCAAATGCAAAAGAACGGAAATCATAACAAACAGTCTCTGAGACCACAGGGAAATCAAATTAGAACTCAGAATTAAGAAAGAAGCTCAGAACTGCACAACTTCATGGAAACTGAACAACTGGTTCTTGAATGTTGACTGGATAAACAATGAAATGAAGGCAGAAATAAAGATGTTCTTCAAAACCAACGAGAACGAAGACACAACGTACCAGAATCTCTGGGACACATTTAAATCAGTGTCTAGAGGAAAATATATAGCAATAAATGCCCACGTGAGAAGAAAGGAAAGATCTAAAATCGACACCCTATCATCAAAATTGAAAGAGCTATAGGAGCAAGATCAAAAAAACTCAAAAGCTAGCAGAAGACAAGAAATAACTAAGATCAGAGCAGAACTGAACGAGATAGAGACACAAAAAACCCTTCAAAAAATCAATAAACCCAGGAGCTGGTTTTTTGAAAAGATCAAGAAAATAGACAGCCTGCTAGCCAGATTAATAAAAAAGAAAAGAGAGAAGAATCAAACAGATGTAATAAAAAACGATAAAGGTGATATCACGACAGATTCCACAGAAATACAAACTACAATCAGAGATGACTACAAACAACTCTATGCACATAAACCAGTAAACCTGGAAGAAATGGATAAATTCCTGGACATTTACACCCTCCCAAGACTAAACGAGGAAGAAGTCGAAACCCTGAATAGACCAATAACAAGGTCTGAAGTTGAGGCAGCAATTAAGAGCCTACCAGCCAAAAAAAAGCCCAGGTCCAGATGGGTTCACAGCCAAATTCTACCAGACATACAAAGAGGAGCTGGTGCCACTCCTTCTGAAACTATTCCAAACAATCCAAAAGAGGGAATCCTTCCCAAATCATTTTATGAGACCAACATCATCCTGATACCAAAACCCGGCAGAGACTCAACAAGAAAAGAAAACTTCAGGCCAATATCCATGATGAACATAGATGCAAAAATCTTCAGTAAAATATGGGCAAACCGATTACAACAGCACATCAAAAAGCTTATCCATCACGATCAAGTTGGCTTCATCCTGGGGATGCAAGTCTGGTTCAACATACGCAAGTCTATAAATGTAATTCACCACATAAACAGAAACAAAGACAAAAACCACAAGATTATCTCAATAGATGCAGAGAAGGCCTTCAACAAAATTCAACAGTCCTGTACACTAAAAATTCTCAATAAACTAGGTATTGATGGAACGTATCTAAAAATAATAAAAGCTATTTATGACAAACCCACAGCCAATATCATACTGGATGGGCAAAAACTGGAAGCATTCCCTTTGAAATCTGGCACTAGACAAGGATGCCCTCTCTCACCACTCCTATTCAATATAGTATTGGAAGTTCTAGCCAGAGCAATCAGACAAGAAAAAGAAATAAAAGGTATTCAAATAGGAAAGGAGGAAGTCAAATTGTCTCTATTTGTTGAAAACATGATTGTATATTTAGAAGATGCCATTGTCTCAGCCCAAAATCTCCTGAAACTGATAAGCAACTTCAGCAAAGTCTCAGGATACAAAATCAATGTGCAAAAATCACAGGCATTCCTACACACCAATAACAGACTTAAAGAAAGCCAAATCAGGAACGAACTGCCATTCACAATTGCTACAAAGAGAATAAAATACCCAGGAATACAACTAACAAAGGATGTAAAGGACCTCTTCAAGGAGAACTACAAACCACTGCTCAAGAAAATAAGAGAGGACACAAACAGATGGGAAAACATTCCATGCTCCTGATTAGGAAGATTCAACATTGTGAAAATGGCCATACTGCCCAAAGTAATTTATAGATTCAATGCTATCCCCATCAAGCTACCAATGACCTTCTTCACAGG
>CAUYLG010043428.1:0-29414 GCA_963573385.1 Cacajao melanocephalus
AGAACCAAAGACAAAAACCATGTGATTATCTCAATAGATGCAGAGAAGGTCTTTGACAAGATTCAACAGCCTTTTATGCTAAAAGCTCTCAATCAGGTATCCACGGAACATTTCTCAAAGCAGTAAGAACTATTTATGACAAACACACAGCCAATATCGTAATGAATGGGCAAGAAATGGGCATTCCATTTGAGAACTGGCACAAGACAAGGATGCCCTCTCTTAGTATTCCTATTCAACGTAGTATTGGAAGTTCTGGCCAGAGCAATCAGGCAAGAGAAAGAAATAAGGGGCATTCAATTAGGAAAAGGAAGTCAAAAGTCTCTATTTGCAGATGACATGATTGTGTATTTAGAAGACTCAATTGTCTCAGCCCAAAATCTCCTTAAGCTGATGAGTAACTTCAGCAAACCATCTGAAAATTAAATGCAAAATAAGCACAAAACCTTTTGTGCATAAGTGAGCCTGCAGAGTTGTAGGATATTCTGTGAACAAGACGAGCAGCTAGAAATAAATGACTATGTAGGTATGATACAGGAATGCTCTGGGTCAGTATACCATCTTAGCCTGTGTCCGAGGCCTTCTAGACTCAAATCCCCACATGTTAGCTTATTCTAGAACACTGGGTTGAGCAATAAAACCTCAATAATGGCTTTATTACACTTTAGCTTTAAGCACAAACCATAGTCAGGGCCAGAAAACACACACCATAAAACAAAAGGAAATATCTGACCTCTCAGGAGGAGTTGAAGATAATTTGCAGCTGTCAAAATAATATTAATCCCTTAACTCCCTTGCACACCCCATTCTCCTGTCCCAGACTCTATCTCTATCACTTATATTTTATGCCTCTATTTAATCCTTGGCATATGTGAGTATAATCTAAAAGCACAAGGTGGATAACGGATTCATCACAGCATGTTCATTCGTGGAATAGCAAATAAGATAAAAACAACTTCAGTAGCTTAAAGTGAAAGGCGATTCTTTTCTCTGCTTCGTTTTTTTCAAGTTCTATTGAAACACTTTAAAGAGTCCCAGGTATTTTTTAACTTGGATTGTTACCTACTAAGCAAAGTCACTTGAGAGAAACTCTGTGATCATTATGTTATATTTATAAAGTTAATCTAAAAGTTGATCTTTTGGATATAAATGTCCTAATGTGCAATATTAATAACAATGCTGAATAAAAATCTAGAATAAAATCCAGTTGAATATTTTCAGAAGATGCTCCCAGGTTGAGGCTTCTTTGCTTAGATAAAGAATCTGGGTGCTTTTAAAAGATAACTGATGTCTTTTTTTTTTTTTTTTTTTTTTTTTTGCATTTCACTTGATATACAATTTCAGCTACAAAAGACAAAACTGAGGAGTCAGTCAATATTAGATTCAGGAATGTGAAAAGAACTGTTATTATAAAGAAGAAAGTTATTTACTCTATCCTATCTTTGCAAAGCAGAGGCAATGCTCTATTAAAAAACAACAGCTCTCATAGTTTGTGCAAAATGTTTCGGAATTGTATTGTAGATGTTTTATCACCCCAACTAGTTTATAAGCAAGTGGAGAAGAAGAGTTATGCTTGTCTTCTATGTCTTTCTCACATCCCAACTACTGGCCCCAAATACCTAACAAAATAGACACATGAATACATACTATTTTAGTTGAGGTAGGGAAATAAGAGGCCTGCATTATTTTAAAACATAAAATCCCATTATACCTATATTTGAATGTTTTTTTCATAAGATCAAGGCTTCCCAGTCTTGCTATCTGCAAAATACTGAAAGCAGATTAGTCAGCAACTGCCAAAAAGAAACTTATTGATTAGCATTTTCTTCTTCTAAAGCACATTGCAAAGATAATTCTTGTTCTGAATAGCAAGCCCATGCCGGCACTAGACTCTGAAGTCCCTTCAATATCATCAAAAGAATGTCAAGTTTCCACCTGATTTTGAGACACAAGGTAAACTTTTCATTAAATAAACAATTCATTAATCAAATAAACAATTTCCTGATGATTTCAAAAAAGGTGACTGTATGGTCATTTTCTTTGTGGTCTTCATAAAATCAGCCTTGGATGGGATCATGTAGGAGAAGGGCTTTCTAACTGGTCCTCTGTTTCCTCTCATCCATCATCTATACTGCTTCAGATTTATATATCACACCAAAGATGTCTTCTCTCACCACTCCTATTCAACAGAGTATTGAAAGTCCTGGACAGAGCAATCAGATAAGAGAAAGAAATAAAGGCCATCCAAATAAAAAGAGAGGGAGGTAAAACTATTCCTCTTTGCAGATGACACGATTCTATATCTGGAAAACCCCATAGTCTCGACCCAAAAGGTCCTTCAGCTGATAAACAACTTCAGCAAATTCTCAAGATACAAAATTAAAGAGCCAAAATCACTAGCACTCCTATATACCGATAGCAGTCAAGCCAAGAGCCGAATTAGGAATTCAAAACCATTCACAATTGCCACATTAAATGTATTTATTCCATTTATGCTGGACATGGCTAGTGGGAGTGAGAGCGGGGAACAAGGAAAATGGACTCAAGTCATTATTTTGAGAGACCTTTGGAGCATCCAGATCCTTCTATAAAAGTTTAGTGTTCCTGGCAGGGCGCAGTGGCTCACACCTGTAATCCCAGCACTTTGGGAGGCTGAGGTGGGTGGATCACGAGGTCAAGAGATCAAGACCATCTTGGCCAACATGGAGAAACCCCATCTCTACTAAAAATACAAAAATTAGCTGGGCGTGGTGGTGTGCGCCTGTAGTCCCAGCTACTCTGGAGACTGAGGCAGAAACGCTTGAACCTGGGAGGTGTGGGTTGCAGTGAGCAGAGATCCCACCACTGCACTCCAGCCTGGCAACAGACTCTGTCTCAAAAAAAGAAAAAAAAATGTTTAGTGTTCCTATGTGCATATACTTGCCATTAAATGCCAAGATACCAAGAAAGATAATATGGTTTCTTAATGAGACTACAAAGGAGCAATGTCTTTTCACCAAAGGCAATGCTCTTATTGGCAGGTTTGCTTCTTCTATTTATCACAATACTTAGACTGTTTTGAGAAAGGTTCTTCTGCTCAAAAGACACAGAAATACACTAAAGCTCTTTCAAATCAAGAGGGGTTCACTGGAACATTATAAGTGCAGATGCAATAAAAATCTTACAAAGATATAACATGGATCAAATGAGAACTAAAAGTGTGTTACTTTTGTATCTCTGTAACTAAACATTGTCTTATCCTTATTTTTCTCTATGCATGTGCTCAAATCTTCACTCATAGCAACTGGCTTCCTTATTACTTGAATTTGCATAGCCATAAACTGTTAAATCTACAGGCCATTCAGCTCTATATCTCATAGTTGCCTAACAATGTCTCAGCTTCTTAAATTTAATCTTGAAAAAGGGATTGGGTTGAACAAATTTACCTCTTAAATTACCTCATTATTTTTTCCAGGCACTAAGCATTGACAAACCTTGGCATGACTTCCTTGCTTTAGTTAGCGAATCCTTTTCTAATAAATCATAATTTATTAGACTGCATCTAGTACACAAGATGTTTCTCAGGGGTTGTAGTTTGGCAAAAATTACACTTTATTAATTTGAGGATGAAGGTACGTATCCAAAACATGCAAGGAAACTTGAGAAAGTTCATTTAAAAATTGGATTAGGAGAAAAAAGTTAAAAATATGTAAACTTTATTTCACAACATAAGCTTCGTCATGTTTGAGACACTTTCGTTAAGTAATAACAGCAGCCATTTAGTCCATCCCTAAAGAATTGAGAGTGTTAAGAATTTGAGTGCCTTGCAGTCTTTTTTACTTTATTAATCAAATAAAAATAGGTGCCCTTTATAAAGTTTTTAAGACTAAGAAACAAAAATTGGAAGGAGCCAAATCAGAACTGCATGGCGGATGCTTGATGATTTTACATCAAAACTTTTACAAAATTGCCCTTGTTGGTTATGAGCAATGAGAAGCAGCATCGTCGTGGTAGAGAACTTTCTTGTAAAGCTTTCCCAAGAGTCTTTCTGCTAAGGCTTTCTTTTTCTCAAAACACTCTCATAATAAGCAGATGTTATTGTTCTTTGGCCCTCCAGAAAGTCAACAAGCAAAAGGCCTTGAGTATCTTAAATAACTATTGTAAGAACCTTTGTTCTTAACTGGTCGACTTTTACTTTGACTGCAACAGTTCTGTCTCTTGGTAGCCAATGCCTTGATTGTAATTTGTCTTCATACTGGTATAGCCCTGTTTCATCTTCTGTTACAATTCTTTAAATAAATGATTCAGGATCTTAATCCTGCTTGTCTAAAATTTCCATGGAAAATTGCTTTTGTCTGCAGCTGATGTGGGTGCAACGGTTTTGCCATCTATTGACTGGAAAGTTTGAACAACTTAAATTTTTCATTCAGAATTATATAAGCTGAACCAATGTTATGTCTATGGTGTTGGCTGTGGTTGCTGCTGTTAATTACTGATGCTCTTCAATTAGTGCACAAAGAAGGTGAATACTTTCCTGGCAAACTGATGTAGATGGTCTTCCACTGGAGCATCATCTTTGCCACAATCATATCCTTTCTTAAGCAAGTTTTCAATTTTAAACCACTGGTTTCTTTGGGGCAATGTCCCGGTAAACTTTTTGGAAGGCATTAATGATCTCACCATTCTTTCATCCAAGCTTTCCAATAAACTTGCTGTTTCTTCTTGTTTCAATTTTGGCAGAATTCATGTTGCTCTGATAGGGGCTATTTTCAAAATGATGTTATACCTTTCTTAGCTCCTTGAACTAGATCCTATTTGTACATTTTATAGCAAATTAATACAAGTTGATTTTAGTGCAAAAATTAAAATCCGTGTATAGTTTATTTCATAATATGCATTTTCATAAACTTTTTAGAGACCCTCACATATTGTTCTACTTTATGTTAAAATGTAATCATTTTAAAAAATAAAGAACTATGTCCTTGGGAATAGATAAAAAGGTGGAATTTATAAAAGTTTATGATTAAATTACTTTGGACATTAAGACATTAAGAAAAAACTGTGTTTAAAGTAACTTATACATTGTAAGTTTGGGTTCTCTGTGAAGGTTGACACCAATCATTGAGGTAAAAACTATCCAAGGAGAAACAAATTTTGGAGATGAATTAGGGAATGATGCTGAGTACTATTTTGAGAATGTTGATTTTTCATGAATGTGGAGTATTGAAGTTTATCTAACTAGCATTTTCATATAATGTATATGGATTTGATATGGAAACATGGGCTAAACACAATTATAGTTATCAGGCTGTTAGAATAAGATTAAAACCTGTACTGAAAATAGATATAATCTGTAGAACTATTTAGATTGAGCAGTACAAACTGCTAAGGAAAAACCCTGGAACAACCAAATTTTAAGAGACTAGGAATAAAAAGTCTGTAATGTAAAGAATATTGAGAATAAATGATATGAGTGAGGCAGACAAATAAAAAGTTATGATGGCTTAAAATTGACTGTAACATTTGAAGTTATGTTGGTTACATAAAACAAAACAAAAAGAACAGTAGCTTTAAAACAACATAAGTTTATTTGTCATGTAAAATAATTCTAAAGCTTTAATTCAGGTAGTCCAAGGCTGTCTGGCATAATTGTTTTATAAAATATCCAAGGCCTAGGCTCTTTCCAGATCTTTGCTCTTCATTTCTGATATGTAACAGTTATTCTCATGGTCCAAAGTTATTTATTAGGAGTTCATTATACATTCCTTTTCCATAAATCTCAAATGCCAGGAAGCTAAATGAAAACCAACAACCTACTTACTTCAAGACCAAGTCTGTTTTACTTCTCCCACCTCCATTTAAAGACATCAAGTGGAGACCAGAACTCTGCTTGCTGAAATCAGAATGCCTCTGCTCTGACATCTGTACCTGTTCAATAGGAGTCAATATGGGTCTCAAGAAGTTTACATCCTCTGAGCCTTCACTTCATATCAAATGCTTCGTTCTACAGGTCTAAAGAGCAAGGAAAAAGTTTTCATATAGGAAAAATACATAAATGGGTCACTATTGTATAATATGAACCTAAAGTGGTATGGATGATAGAAGGAAGAGACAGTAGGACCAGTTAGGAGGCCCTTGTCTTACACAAGCTCATACAAAATTGATTATATAAGGGCCACAAATAAAATTGCTCTCTAATCATATTTCTTTAAATAATCAGAAAATTAGTGAGTTTGCTTAATCATCTATTTAATAAAAGGCTTACTTTATGTCTCAAAAGCAGGTAGAAGCTTGACATTTTTTCATGTTACTGAAACGACTGCAACCTTTATCTTCATATAAAAATTTCACTTTTTTCTTACATGTTATATTTTACTGGCTCATTTTTCTATAGGTCTGAGCATTTGGCTAGTTCGGACTAATGCAATAATTTCTCAGCAGCTGCAAATAGCATCATAAATGTGCTGATTAAACAATGCTTGCTTCGTGCCAAAGTTTATCACTTGAGCAAAAGAAACTGAAGGCAAAAGAATTAACTTCATTTGAAATTAAAAAGAAAAGAAAGCTGTTAATATGGATTCTACATAACTCCAATAAAAAAGTCCCAGGCCTGCAATTAATAGAAATCATTTGGGCTGCACTATATGGAAAAATGCTGCATAAAAAATGAAAAGCGATTCTGGAAAGTATTCAGGCCTTTCTGATAAACTCTAAACCTCATTTTCACTGTGAAGTCCTAAGTCACCACCAGTAAGCCTGCAATCCTCTGGAGTGGTTGATTGTTTTCGATATATTTAAAAAGACAGACTTGCTCCCTTTGTTAACTAGGAAAGCAGCAAATGGCATGCCATTTTTCTTATTGTAAGAAATGTGAAAAATGGCAGAGTGAAAGGGCATCTTCAACTTAAAGACAAAGAAAAATGTTTTATACAGAAGAAAAATATGAAGAGTTTAAAACAGAATAAACTCTATTTTGAAGTGTAACACATTGCATTTTTCCACCCAATCAATTTCTGTTTTAAACAATACTTCCTATTATGAAACAGAGATGGAAATTGAAAGAATATGAAGAAGAATGGGATATTTTGTCACTATAGAATTGGAAGATTCAGTTCTGGTCAAGTATTATGTCTCAATGCAATAATCATTAATTTTGACCTACATTTTATACAATCAAACACATTGAGAATACTTCAATTATTAAGAACAAATATTTGACATAAAACTAAGTGAAAATTAGCATGTTAAGAAGTAATTATGGAATGTGCAGTTGGTTTTAAATACACAAACTGATAAAAACATAGCTAAAACCACATTAAAGTATCTAAATTATATTAGTTATCACTGGTCTGGGTGTGAGATAAGCATTTGAGGTAAATATTTTACCAATCTTGACTTTGTGTGTTTTTTTGTTTTGTTTGGTGACAAGGTCTAGCTCTGTCACCCAGGCTGGGGTGCAGTGATGCAATCATAGCTCACTGTTGTCACAAACTCCTGGACTCAAGCGATTCTTCCACTTCAGTCTCTGTGGAGTAGCCAACCTCAACTTTTTAAAGTATAAAGTTCTTCATTTTAGGTTGTACTGCAATACCCTTTCAAAGGTATTTGAATTTCAAAAAATAGCATTTTTTTTTACCTTTGAAAGGGTATTTGAAATAACCTTTCAAAGGTAAAAAAATAATGATATTTTTTGCCTACCATTTTTAAGCCTAGATAACAGATGATTTAGTTGTCTTTGTCTCACATCAAATTCCTGTACATGAATAGTACAGATTTTTACCCCTATGGAGTTAAGGCTACTTACCACTTTAAGCATAAGTCTGATTCTCCCCCTTCCCCTTGATGTAGAACAGAAAGCCATTTCCAACAAATAACACAACAGGGTAAACAGAAGAAAAGAATAATTCCTTTCTAATCAACTTGTTAATAAGGTTTGATATTTTTCTTTCTGTACATGTATTACTTTTCTACCAATTTTCATGCCATTTATAAAGCTACTTCACCATCCTTAATTCCTTAACTTCCCAACAACTAAAACAAAACTTCATCAACTCTAAAAGTTTCAATTGCCAAATGTAGAATTAATTTCTCCAACCTGTAAATCCTTGTTTTCTGTTAAACAGTATTCGCTTGGTATATACATTGTAAAGTACTTAATTATTAAATACAAAGCATCCTGCCTACTCTAATATATTGTCGATTGTTTGAGAGAAAGTACTCAATCTTTTATTTCTATCTAATCATCAACACCCAGTTATCATTACCACAAAAATTACCTATTTTTAATAACTTATCTGCACTCATTCTACATCATTACTTAGAAGAAAAAAAAAGTTTAATTATTTGATATTAGTATCTTTCCAACTCGAGTTCATATGGAAGTAGACATGTATATTTCTTGGGTTATTCCTGTTTGCTACCATAACTATTTAAGAATACACTACCAAAAGGAGATTGTAATACTCCATACTGCATGTATATTTCCAGGAATCTCAGAATTCCACCTGTGACTTTAATACTTCACAGCATGTCAAACTCTAATTGCTCCAGAAAAGTGTAACAAAAATTTGGCCTTAGTATACTCAAACAAAATTTTCAGTGCTAGATTACATGCACATTTTTCTAAACATTGTACATCAGATCTTAGTTCTTAAAAAACTGTTTTTTTTCTAAACTTTTTAAACTACTTGATTTTCAAGGCACAGTTTAAACTCTTAAGACTTATTAGCTTTTTCTCATGACAACTGTATTTACTTGATATTATTTTTATTTGTGTTTTATGCCTGACTAAAATGTACCCTAGTGGGACTTCACGATTGATCTAAAATCAGTTAGTCAGAAATAGAGTCAGATTTTTTAACTCAGAGTCTGATTTGAAAACCTGTATTTCAACTGTTACACTTTTTTGCAGTTTTTCTAAATATAATATTTGATATTTATCAAAATAATATCAATTGGTTAATACTTTCAAGCAAACTCTTCAATTATACTTGAATCCCATTGGTAACCATTTTAAATGTTTTTTTCCTTTATTTTTTCTGAGAAGAACAATTTATATGAATAAAAATTAACCCAAGTTGATCCTTATTCCATCAACAAATAATTTTAGTAATACAGGTAGTATGTTTTACTCTGGCTGCCTGAACTACTCAAAAAATGTTCTAGTAATTCATAATGTGCAAATTTCTTAGAGATATTTAGCACACATTTTTTTTTCAAGGAGCAAAGAGCCTCATGGAAAGGAAACATTACGAAGTTTGGACTCACATTAGACACAATATGCTATCTGAGAAAAAGAGATAAAATTATATTTTCTGACAATAAATTACATGAAGAGGAAGAAAATGTAACAACAAAGCTGAAAAATACTATAATATTGTTTCAAAATATGTAACAAAGAAAAGTGAGAAAAAATTTCATAGAGCACCATAAAATAGAAATAGAGAAAATCAAAAATAAGAGGTGACAGCCAGATAATAGGAGGATGTGAAATGAGATCTAATGAAATTTGGAAAAGCACTGGCAAGAAATACAAATTGAGACTAAATCAGTAAAAGCATTTTTAAAAAGAGAAAACTATGCAAATCTCATAAGTGCATTGAGGAAAAAAATAGAATGGAGAAAATCTATCAAAATTAAAGAGTAGATTTGAAAGAAAATAACATAAAGAAAGCAAACATGGGCAAATTATACACACAACAATAGTGTGTGTTTGGGAACAATAATACTGTTCTTATATTTATTATACACACACACAAGCATATTGTAATCGCATTTTTCTCCATTAACATTAAATATATGGGGTGTCCAATCATTTGGCTTCTCTGAGCCATGTTGGAGGAAGAATTTTCTTGATACCATACATTAACATAAAATACACTAATGCTAACAGCACCTGATGAGCCAAAACAAAAAAGCACAAAAAGACTCAATTTTTTTTTAAGAAGGGGTCTCACTCTATTGCCCAGGTTGAAGTGCAGTGGCACAATCTTGGCTCACTGAAACCTCTGCCTCCCATGTGCAAGGGATTCTCCTGCCTCAGTCTCCTGCATAGCTGGGTTTACAGGTGTGCACCACCACGCTTGGCTAATTTTTGTATTTTTAGCAGAGATGGGGTTTCTCCATATTAGCCAGTCTGGTCTCAAACTCCTGACCTCAAGTGATCTGCCTGCCTCTGCTTCCCAAAGTGCTGGGATTAGAGGAATGAGCCATTGTGCCCAGCAAAAATTTCACAATATTTTTAAAAAGTTTATGAAATTGTACTGGGCTGCCATCCAACTCAAAGCCAACCTCTGCCACGGATTGAACAAGCTTGATTTTAGTTCAAGAAGAGGAGCAAAACCGTTTGGTGCTCAGATAAAAATGTCAATTATAAGAACTTATTGAAGTGAGTGACTTCTTGTACTTTGAACTATTAATAGAACGGTTTTTAAAATTTTATTGTTTGTTGTTGCTTTTTACTTAATTATTTTAAATAAATAATCAAGGTTATAAAAATAATTCCTATTTCTTACTTGTACAGTGTTTGAAAGTTTTACTATTGTAAACAAGTTTTATGGTTTCATTTTAAATGAAATTATATATATTAATTTAAATTATATCATTTAAATTATAATGGCAATAATCATAACTTTTTTTCACTCTATTTGAATGAATGTGCATGAATCTCTGAGAGACCACATAGATATTTACAGTTCTGGGTTGTAAGTGCAAATAGACTATTTTCTGGTTTTCTATTATTAAATGCAAATGTATCATCTCCCAAAATACAGAGCTTAAATATTTTGAGAGAAAACAATTCTAAATTTTAAATTCTTTTTCTGTGCAATTTTTATGTGGGGCTAGCAATGGACTTTGCTTTCAAATTCCACCTAGCTTCACATCAATGTACTATTTTTCTTTTCTATGAATGCTCTTTCCCCACTACTTCTGTGTACGTTAACAAAATGATGCCGCTTACTAGCTGCATGAACGTGAGCAATTAACCCACTGCTCTGAGCTTTACTTTCTTTCACTAAAGCTTCCAACTTCCCTCTGACATTATTTTTGTCCTTTCAGTGCTTCTATACTTTTTCTTGTCAAATAATCAGTTTTTATGTACCCTCTGATACCACAATGCTTATGCTTATTTATTCCGCCATGTTTTACAATTGCCAACGTACATACTGATCTTCTACTAGATTCATCCAGTGCAGAGATGGTATTTAACATCCTTATATCCCTAGAGTAGCACTTTACGCTTTGCAGGTATGAAGTTAAAAGTTATTTAATGACATGGAATAAGGAACTGTGAATACTATGAAAATCCTCCAGTTATGGAGAAATTATTATGAAATTGAGTAGAGCTATAACTGCTTCCATTCAGTATCTCCATTTCAGTTAACATTCCTGAAATTATCTTAGGCTTTATGGCAACTGTATAATACTTTTGGGGAATTTCAACCTCTCTTTATAATAAAATTCAGAAACAAATAAGTTGGCATTGCCACACTATCTCTCTAATATTGTAGTGTCTTAATGAATTAAGTGTTCATTGTTCTCTACTATCTGGCCAATAGAGAGATGGATCTATATTAAAATATTTTAAAAAATGAATGATTTCTGTACCATTTGTATATTCTTGGGAAAGACAGCTAAAAATATTTTATTTACACTTGGATATTTGTAGAGCATTGGAAGCTCAGCTTTTAAAAAGATAATAATTGTTTTTTAATTATTAAATATATGTATTCTATAAGAATGAACAATTTTAATGAGTAATTATTAGAAAGCATTAAATAAAAGATGTCAACTTCTGAATCTGAGGATTTGATATCCAATCTGAGTTAAATTGCCAACTTACTTTTTTTAGCTGTTCATATTTCCTCCTTATTTGAAAAAAGTGACAAAAATAATATGACTGAGTATAGTGGAAAGAATGTAAAATTATATTTATGAATTTGTTATATGACCTTATAGCTAAAGAAATAAAATAATTACTCAAACTCTATTAGAAATAAAATATTTCAGAATGTTGGCTAAATCCATACTTAATAGCAAAATTGTTTTTGATATATTAGCTATACTCAACTAATTAATGTACAAATGTACATATTTTAATAACTCATCTTAATGCATACCTTAATAATGATCATGATGGTTTAATAAATTATCATTAAATATTAATTATATCAATTATTTGTGTATTATATAGAGAAAAAGACTTCAATAAAAAAGTATTTATCAGAATAAAAAGCCTGCATGTTTTCTTTGACAATGAATGAAAAACTACCAACATTATTAGTAATAAACTAAAATTATAATATTTCATTTCCATTATATATAAAAATAATTGCTTCATAAGTTATTATAAATTTAATCAATTTGATTTAGAACCAAGTACATAATAAACAATTTAATTTACAAAACAAATCCTATATATATGACAAACTTGTTAGAAAATTTTTATAAAAAATTCTTATTCACAGGGGTTAAAGACATAAAATATTTAAAAATGAAAATGAAAACAACTTTTGTATTCTAAAAAATCTGTAAAATTACCATGAAAGATAAGAATATTTAATGAGTGGAGGTTATGCCATGTTTGATTATTCTTTCAAAGAAAGCTGAGTATTGGCATGATATTAGTTGTTTCTCTAATGAATTAACAAAATGTTAAAGTACAACTCTTTTTTGGCAGTTTCCACTGAGGTACTAAAGGACAAAGACATATTAATGGTTTTTAAATATCTCCACATTCAGCATGGTCTTTCAGTGATGAGAATGAAGAAACCAGAGCATTCCTTATAGCTCATTTTTTTAAATGTATTTTAAGTTCTGGAGTACATGTGCAGAACTTGCAGATTTGTTGCATAGGTATACAAGTGCCATGGTGGTTTGCTGTAACCATCACCCTGTCATCTACACTTTTTGGTGGGTTTTTTTTTTTTTCTTGTAAATTTGTTTTAGTTCTTTGCAGAGTCTGGATATTAGCCCTTTGTCAGATGTGTAGATTGCAAAATTTTTTTCCCATTCTGTTAGTTACCAGTTCACTCTAACGATTGTTTCTTTTGCTGTGCAGAAGCTCTTAAGTTTAATTAGATCCCATTTGTCTATTTTGGCTTTTGTTGCCGTGGCTTTTGGTGTTTCAGTCATGAAGTCCTTGCCTATGCCTATATTCTGGATGTAGTGTCTATGTTTTCTTCTAGGGTTTTTACGTTTTTAGGCCTCATGTTTAAATCTTTAATCTATCTTGAGTTAATTTTTGTATAAAGTGTAAGGAAGGGATCCAGTTTTAGCATTCCACATATGGCTAGCCAGTTTTCCCAACATCATTTATTAACAGGGAATCCTTTCCCCACTTGCTTGTTTTTGTCCAGTTTGTCAAAGATCAGGTGATTATAGATGTGTGGCATTATTTCTGAGGCCTCTGTTCTGTTCCATTCGTCTATATCTTTGATTCTTCCTAATCATGAGCATGGAATGTTTTTCCATCTGTTTGTGTCCTCTCTTATTTCCTTGAGCAGTGGTTTGTAGTTCTCCTTGAAGAGGTGCTTCACATCACTTGTTAGTTGTATTCCTAGGTATTTTATTCTTTTAGTAACAATTGTGAATGGGAGTTCTCTCATGATTTGGCTCTGTGTTTGTCTGTATTGGTGTGTATGAATGCTTTTGATTTTTGCACAGTGATTTTGTATCCTGAGAATTTGCTGAAGTTGCTTATCAGCTTAAGGAGATTTGGGGCTGAGACAATTGGGTCTTCTAAATATACAATGATGTCGTCTGCAAATAGAGACAATTTGACTTTCTCTTTTCCTAATTAAATACACTTTATTTCTTTTTCTTGTCTGATTGCCCTGGTCAGAACTTCCAATACTATGTTGAATAGGAGTGGTGAGAGTGGGCATCCTTGTCTTGTGTCAGTTTTCAAAGGGAATGCTTCCAATTTTGCCCATTCAGTATGATATTGGCTGTGGTTTGTCACAAATAGCTCTTATTATTTTGAGATTCATTCCATCAATACCTAGTTTATTGAGAGTTTTTACCCTAAAGGGCTGTTTAATTTTGTCAGAGTCCTTCTCGGCATCTATTGAGATAATCATGTGCTTTTTGTCTTTGGTTCTGTTTATATGATGGATTACATTTACATATTTGAGTACATTGAACCAGCCTTGCATCCCAGGAATGAAGCCAACTTGATCATGATGCATGAGTTTTTGATGTGCTGTTGGATTCAGTTTGCCAGTATTTTTGCATCAATGTTCATCATGGATATTGGCCTGAAATTTTCTTTTTTAGTTGTGTTTCTGCCAGGTTTGGGTATAATGATGATGTTGGTCTGATAAAATGAGTTGGGGAGGATTCCCTCTTTTTGTGTTGTTTGGAATAGTTTCAGAAGGAATGGTACCAGCTCTCTTCATGTCTCTGGTAGAATTTGGCTGTGATCCCATCTGGTCCTGGAATTTTTTTCTTTGGTAGGTTATTAATTGCTCCCTCAATTTCAGATCTTGTTATTGGTCTATTCAGGGATTCAACTTCTTCCTGGTTTAGTCTTAAACCAGGGTGTAAGTGTCCAGGAATTTATCCATTTCTTCTAGATTTACTGGTTTATGTGCATTGAGGTGTTTGTAGTAATCTCTGATGCTAGTTTGTATTTCTGTGAGATTGGTGATGACATCCCCTTTATCATTTTTACTGTATCTAGTTGATTCTTCTCTCTTTTCTTCTTTATTTGTCTGGCTAGTAGTCTATATATTTTGTTGAGCTTTCAAAAAACCAGCTCCTGGATTCATTGAATTTTTGAAGGGTTTTTTGTGTCTCTATCTCCTTCAGTTCTGCTCTGATTTTAGTTGTTTCTTGTCTTCTGCTAGCTTTTGAATTTGTTTGATCTTGCTCCTCTAGTTCTTTTAATTTTGATGTTTGGTTGTTGATTTTAGATCTTTCCTTGTTTCTCTTGGCATCTAGTTTCTCTAGACACGCCTTTAAATGTGTCCCAGAGATTCTGGTACATTGTGTCTTCATTCTCATTGGTTTTGAAGAACATCTTTATTTTTGCCTTCATTTCATTATTTATCCAGTAGTCATTCAGGAGCAGGTTGTTCAGTTTCCATGCAGTTGTGCTGTTTTGAGTGATTTCTTAATCCTGAGTTCTAATTTGATTGCACTGTGGTCTGAGAGACTGCTATGGTTTCCGTTCTTTTGCAGTTTCTGAGGAGTGTTTGACTTCCAATTATGTGGTCAAGTTTAGAATAAGTCTGATGTGGTGCTGAGAAGAATGTATATTCTCAGGATTTGGGATGCAGAGTTATGAAGATGTCTATTAGGTTTGCTTGGTCCAGATCTGAGTTCAAGTCCTCAATGTCCTTGTTAATTTTCTGTCTCATTGGTCTGTCTAATATTGATAGTGGGGTGTTAAAGTCTCCCACTTTGCATGAGAGATGGGTCTCCTGAATACAGCACACCAATGGGTCTTGACTCTATCCAATTTGCCAGTCTGTACCTTTTGATTGGGGCATTTAGCCCATTACATTTCAGGTTAATATTGTTATGTGTGAATTTGATCCTGCCATTGTAATGTTAACTGGCAAATTGGATAGAGTCAAGGCCCATTAGTTGATGCAGTTTTTTCATTGTGTTTATGGTCTTTACAATTTGGTATGTTTTGCAGTGGCCAGGGCTGGTTGTTCCCTTCCATGCTTAGTGCTTCCTTCAGGAGCTCTTGTAAGGCAGGCCTGATAGTGATGAAATCTCTTAGCATTTGCTTGTTTGTAAATCATGAAAATTAGAAAAATATGCCATTTTATTTCCTGCAGGGTGCAGAGAAAATTAACCATTTTGATATGTGATCAGAGCATTCTTCTCCCTCAAGGAAAACTATTTTACCAGCACCTAAATGATGAGTTCTACAATAGCCTAACTTACCTGGGGGAAGAATGTCCAATTCTATTGTCCTAAAGTCTTCTTGGTAGATGTAAGTGAGGTGGAAATGGCAGGGCAAGAAGCTGAAAAACAATTTTTCAAAGTCCCAGCCCAGCAGTACAAACTTACTAAAAGTTTGAGTTCCTTTAGAAACTCAAGTTATGGGTTCCGATAGTTCCTATAGTCCTGTGATTATAGGATACTTATCTTCCTCCCATTCCTTATCATTAGGCTCCTGAATAACAGGAGATTACAGTAAAACAGAATTGCCAAGCTCAAATATTATTTAAGAAGGAGTCTCTAGGGAAATCAAAATATAAAGAGTCAAGAACAAGGACACTAGAGGATATTTTTCCCTGATATCTGCTGCTATATTGAACAATAAGCCCAGAGTAACTCCTGCTATACAAACACAAAACATCACCCTAAAGACCTGTTTATAGGACTTGCTTTTACCCTGTCCATCATGTCCAATTTTCAACAAAATGTTACCAGGCATGCTAAACAGCAGAGAAGACAATCTGTAAGGGTGGAACAATGATCAGAACCCAACTTAGATATTGCAGAGATGCTCAATTAATCAGATCTGATATTCAAAACAACTATGATTATAAGAACTAGAATGGAAATAATGGTCAACATGCAAAACATTATAACTTTAGTCGATTACCAATGATGCTGACACTCTTTACCCATTAGTCAAAAGAAAACATAAATACTTCTTATTCAGGTATATCCTATAATTTCCTTTTAGTTGAAGTCTTCTTTTATCTACATAATACAAAAATGATAATTGATAATAATTAATGTTTAATGACATTTTATTAAACTATCTTTGAGTATTTTGTTTTTGTAACATATGCACATTTGCATATTATTTATTAAAGTATAGCTAATACAAGTAAAAATTTCTGTTTCTAATCATGGAGTTGCCCAATATTTTGAAATATTTTATTTCCAACAGATTTCAGGTGATTTTTAAAATTTCTAACTTTTTTCTAAATTTATAAGATCATATAACCAAAAAAGACACACAATTTTATATATTCTTTCTACTCTACTTGGTCATATTATATCTGTCACTATTTTTTCAAAATAAGTAAGAAAATATGAACAGCTGAGAAAAATAAGTGTACAGTTTAATGTATATTGGATAGAATTACAAATTCATGAATTTAACACTTGTCATTTTATTTAATAATTTCCAATAGCTACAAATTAAAAACTTTTAATTTTTGTTAAAATACTAGTATTTAATAATTAAGAAACAATTATTATATTTTTTGAAAGGCAATATTTGCAGTGATTTACCAAGTGATGTTAGTAGAGTATATAATAAAATACACATTTCTATACAGTGATCTAGAAGAACTAAAATGGTATGTGACTTCAGGAAAGTAAATTAGCAATGCATATTAAGCTTAAATATGATTTTATATGATACCGGAACTATCTAACATAAAGAATATGTCTCAATCAGATAGACACTCAAAACTACTGTGCTAGATAGGATGACTATCTGACACAATTCATGACTTATAAGATATGTTCAATAACTACTTACCTAATGAATATTTTTCTATATCATCAAAGTTGGATGTAATTCCAAAAGCATATGTTGGATATCAAAAGAAATAGATTTTTAGAAATGTTCTATAATATTTTTTGTTTGTATTATCTCTAATCAAACCTCTAAATATTAACAGGAGAAGCAAATTACTGTCTTACACCAGAGAAAATCAATCAAAAAGAAAGCTAAGTTGAATTCACAAACATGATATAAACTCAATTCAAACTTCAAAATCTTATTCAAATCTGTTTGTACTTCTCCATTTGCATTGATCTTACTTTAATTCAGATGACTTATTACCCCTCATCTGGACTATTAAAATAACTTCCTAATTTGACTAAGAATAAATGAAAAGAAAATAGACTATCATTGTTCAATGCAATGGCCTTCATGGGTTTACTTCTTTGTTTATTCTCTGTAGAACAGGTGGAGATATGTGTATGTGTGTGTGTAAGTATATGTGTGTTTGAAAATGTGGAAGATAAAGCAATGGACATCAATAGAGTTTATGAATTGCTCAAATTTTAACAAAAACCATGTGATTTCTTATCTGTAGGTGACAGAGAGTCACAAGGTTTTGAGAATACATTACAATAATGTTTTAAAGGATTATTCTGGCAGATTTAAACTACAATGAAAAAAATTTTACTTATTAATGGAAAAATACTTCTTGAACACCTAATAAATGCAGAGAATAGCCTAAGGTCTAGGAAATAGCAGAAAGAAGTCAAAGTTGCTCTACGCATTCATTCTAGTAGAAACATAATTATGATTAAAGTATAAAAGTTTACATTTGCTAGCTAGTGACACATCCTATGATGGAAAACAAATGAGTTGAAGGTAATAGAAAGCAAGTGAGCATGAGCACCTTCTTATCAAGAAAAAGAACTCTTCTAATTAGGTGAATTTAAAGCAGGTAACTTTAGTGAAATTTTGGGTTGGACATATAGATATCTCTAGAAATAACATATGAAAAGGACTTAGGTTTGGAACACACTTGGAAATCTTGAGAAAAAGCAAGGAGGCCATTGTAGCTGAAACAGAGAGAAGTGAGGGAAAAATATCCTGAGTGGTTAAGAATGAGTGCAGAGAGTCTGGATTTAATTTTAGGTGTCCACTTGACTGGATTAAGGAGTGCTCAGATAGCTGGTAAAGCATTATTTCTGAGTGTGTCTGTGATGGTGTTTCTGAAAAAGATAGGCACTGGAATCAGTGGACTGAGTAAGGAAGATTTTCTCTCACCCAACATGAAAGGGCACCACTTAATCAACTGAGGAAATGGATAAAACAAAAGGGTAGAGAAGGGGCAAATTAGTGTTTTCTCTTTTCTCTCTCTCTCTCTCTCTCTCTTTCTCTCTCTCTCTCTGTCTCCTTAGGAGCTGGGACACCCATCTTTTATTGCCCCTGACCTTTATACTCTCGGGCTTGCCCCAGTGGCCTCCCAGGTCTTCAGGCCAACAGCCCTGGATGGAGAGTTATACTATTAACTCCCTCTGTTCTCAGGCCTTTGGACTTGAACTGGGCTTCTCTCTCAGCTCCCTGGTTGTCCTGCTTGCAGATTGCATATTAGGGGACTTCTCGGCCTCCACAGTTGCATTAGCTCATTCCTCTCGTAAATCTTCTCTCATACATCTAACTGTCTGCGGTCATGTACTGCATAAAAACATTTCAGTCAATAACAGACCCCATATACAATGGTAGTCCCATAAGACTAAAATGGAGCTAAAAATTTCCTGTCACCTAGTGACATCATAGCCATCATAAAGTCATAGTGCAACACATTACTTACATGTTTGTGGTGATCCTGGTGTAAACAAACCTACCACATTGCCAGTTGTATAAAAGTATAGTATATAAAATTATGTATCATACATAATAATTGATAATGAGAACAACTATGTTACCAGTTTATGTATTACTATACTATACATTTTATCATTATTTTAGAGTCTACTTCTTTTAGTTATTAAAACATAGTTAACTGTAAAGCAGGGAATTACATCTCCATGAATGTTATTATCCTTGAAGATCTTTCACTGGGACAAGATGTGGAGGTGAAAGAGTGATATTGACAATCGTAACTGGTGTGACCTAAACTAATGTGTGTGTTTGTGTCTTCATTTTTTTTAAGTTAAAACATTAAAAATATAAAAAAATCTTATATAAAAATATTTTTGTACAGTGTACAATGTGTTTGTTTTTAAGGTATGTTATTACAAAAAATCAAGAAGCTTTAAAAATTTAAAAAGTTTCTACAGCTAAAAACTTCCAGTAAGACAAGACTAATTTATTATTGAAAATATATGCATTAGCATATATTATTCATGGATGATATTGGAGTAGAAGGCAAATAATATAAATACTATGTTTTTTATTAAGAACTGACAGAGGATTCTACCATTTACTAAATAAATAAATAGGAACATTGTGTAAAAGGCATTAAAATTTGGATGCATTAAGTATGATTATTAGTCAAATGGAGAGGTAAGATAAACTTTCAGATGAACAGCTGTGAGGTCTAGAAGGATAGTTGAGTTTGAGGTTATACAATTAGGACTAGTCAGACTCTAAATAGGTTGTAAAACAATTGGAGTAAGTTAGATGATCCAGAAAGTGAATAAAACAGCAGAAGAGATAAGAGCCAGTATGATGATCACAAAGACAAGATTTCCACACATCTCCCAAGGAATTTCAATAGTCTTGGAAATGTGCAGTGGTTAATTAAACCACATACCAGAAAAAATAATTGCATGCAGCAACAAGTACATTAAATTGGACAAATAATGTGAAATAACCTCAAATGAATACTATTTCAGCCATGTCACTAAAAGTGTTACAACAGGGGCACTACTGCCTAAAACCAAGTCTTGTGCACATTTCTGGTCCATGAATGTTATTCCTAAAATACAATTATCCACTAAAAGGAAACTGTATTCTTTGGAATATTAATAATGTATTAATAATGTATCAGAGAAAGGGGAATTAAAAACCTAGTTTAAAGGAGGCTGTGGCTTAATTATAATAACTTTGTGGTCAAAAATAGAGAATAATTTTTTGTTGATTGAAACATATTATTGCTATAAGAACCTTATTAAATAAAATTTAACAAAACATGACAAATAATATAATTCAAAAAGTAACAAATATATCATAACATTTCTATTTCAAGCTTGTTTAAATGAAAAATATTATTTTTCATTTGTTACATGTATTTATTAAGTTAGGAGAAAAGTGAATATCACTAGTGACCAGACATAACATAAATGGGGTTTTCAGTTACTTGATAATTTGTGACCACAGAAAATATTCCAGTATTATTCAACAGTCTTCTAAGACATTTAATTAGTTGATAGTACTAAAGATAACAGCTACTGCACTATCTTTGTTTCCCTAAATTAAACATTTTAGATAACATTACTACTTACAATAATATACAAAAAAAATCCAACTATAATAAGACACAAAAGATATACCAATGTATTTTATAACATTAACAAACCAGGTTAATATATAATAATGACATAACAACAGGCAATGCTATGCTGAGGAAAAATAAAATAGATTAGCAAATAAGCTCCTAGAGACTAAAAAACTCTACTTTTACATTAATTAATTTAACTAGTTGTTGAAGGAGTCAAATTTAAATCACTATAGAAACATAATCAGATATAAATAGATGATAGAGGAAGACAGACCAGGTAGAGAGATAGATATTAAATAGGTTCAAGGAAATAACCATTTAAAGATGTAACCTTGGTTTTAATACTAAAATCAAGGCATGGCCATGTTCCCTGGTGCAAGCTCCTAGTGGGAGAATCTGGTTCCTTACCTTATCCAGCTTCTACAGGGCACCTGAATTCCTTGACTGCATTCCCCTGCTCTCTCACTCCAACCTCTGCATCCACCCTCTTATCTCTTCCCTGTTACTCTCCTGCTTCCTCATAATAGAACCTTGTGATTACACTGAACCCACCTAGAAAATCCAGGAAAATATCTCATCTCAAGATTTTTAACTTAATCATATTTACAAAGTCACTTATGCCCTATATTATAACATATTGACAGTCTGAGAATTACACATTTGTAAGGGGCTGTTATTCAGGCTATCACCATTTGTAAGAATGCATTGCATGCTTTTAAAAGTACAAATATGGGTGAATATTTCTTTTAACTCACAAACTGACATGGTCATGCAATAAAATCAACAGGATTCTGACCAAAAATGCATAATATTAGTGTTCTAAAGCATTGAAGCTTGGAATGACTTATTGAAATGTAGTGACTAATACACACTTGCTTTGCTAACTCAACACAAGGAAAGCCTTCAAATCATCAAATGTACCTATATTTCATTTGTTGAATTACTGATATCACTCAGGGTATAAATGGACTTTAGTCATTTTGTTTAATGGTGGGCATATAATTCAATGCTAGTTTTAACCACTATGAAAAATATTGCAAAAATATGCCCTCCCAAGAGTAAACCAGAAAAACATCAAACCCTGAATAGACCAATAACATGTTCTGAAATTGAGGCAGTAATTAATAGCCTACTAACCAAAATAAGCCCAGGACCAGATTCACAGCTGAATTCTAGAAGAGGTACAAAAAGGAGATGGTACCATTCCTTCTGAAACTATTTCTAATAATAGAAAAAGAGGGACTCCTCTGTAACTCACATTAGGAGGCCAGAATCATCCTGATACCAAAACCTGACAGAGACAAAACAACAACAAAAAATTTTAGACAAACATCCCTGATGAACATGGATGTGAAAATCCTTAATGAAATACTGGCAAACCAAATCCATCAGTACATCAAAAAGCTTATCCACCACCATCAAGTCAGCTTAATCCCTGGGATGCAAGGCTGGTTCAACATATGCAAATAAATAAACATCATCCTTCACATAAACAGAACCAATGGCAAAAACTGCATGATTATCTCAATAGATGCAGAAAAGGCCTTTGATAAAATTCAACACCCCTTCATGCTAAAAACTCTCAATAAACTAGGTATTGATGGAACATACCTTAAAATAATAAGAGCTATTTAACAAACATGCAGCCAGTATCATACTGAATGGGCAAGAGCTGAAAACATTCTCTTTGAAAACCTGCACAAGACAGGAATGCCCTCTCTCACCACTCCTATTCTACATGATATTCGAAATTCTGCCTAGAGCAATCAGGAAAGAGAAAGAAACAAAGGGTATTCAAATAGGAAGAGAGGAAGTCAACTTTTCTCCCTTTGCAGATAACATGATTGTATATTTAGAAATCCCCATTGTCTCAACCCAAAATCTTAAGCTTATGATAAGGGAACTTCTGGAAACTCTCAGGATACAAAATCAACGTGCAAAAATCAAAAGCATTCCTATGAAACAATAATAGACAAACAGAGAGCCAAATCATGAGTGAACTCCCATTCACAATTGCTACAAGGAGAATAAAATACCTAGGAATACAACTAACAAGGGATGTGAAGGACCTCTTCAAGGAGAACGACAAACTACTGATCAAGGAAATAAGAGAGGACACGAATAAATGAAAAACATTCCATGCTCATGGATAGGAAGAATCAATATTGTAAAAATGGCTATACTGCCGAAAGTAATTTATAGATTCAATGCTATGCCCAAGAAGTTACCACTGATTTTCTTCACAGAATTAGAAAAATCTACCTTAAATTTCATATGGAACCAATAAGGAGCACATATAGCCAATACAATTATAAGCAAGAAGAACAAAGCTGGAGGCATCAAGCTGTCTGACTTCGAACTGTACTACAAGGCTACAGTAACAAAAACAGCATGGCACTTTTTACCAAAACAGATATATAGAACAATGGAACAGAACAGAGACCTCAGAAATAATGTCACACATCTAAAACCATTTGATCTTTGACAAACCTGACACAAACACAATGGGGAAATGATTCCCTATTTAATAAATGGTGTTGGGAAAACTGAATAGTCATATATAGAAAACTTAAACTGGTCCCCTTCCTTACACCCTATACAAAAATTAACTCAAGATGGATTAAAGACTTACTTAAATGTAAGATCTAAAACTATAAAAACCCTAGAAGAAAACCTAGGCAATATCTTTCAGGATATAGGCATGGGCAAAGACCAATTTGTTTAGAATATATGGACCAATATCCAATAGAAAAATGTGAACATTTCTATATTATTCTTTTCACAGGATTTTATTACGTTATCATAATAAATATAGACTAGCCCTGCCAATTGAATTACTTTACCAGACTATCTGCTCTTTCAATATTAGATAAAAGACTAAAGGTTACAAAATTATAGCTACATAGAAGAAATAAGATCTAGTGTTCTATAGGACTGTAGGTTGACTAGGCTTAAAAACAATGTTATATACTTTCAAATTCCTAGAAGAAGGATATTGACTATCCCCAACACAAAGAAGTGATAAATCTTTAAAATAATGGATATGCTGATTATCTGATCAGTGTACATTGTATGTATCCAAACATCTCTATGTATCCTATAAATATTGTCAATTAAAAAAATTGTGAAGCCATGTAGTGATTGATCTTCACTATTCTAATATCTTCTGTTGAAAATTATGTATTCAAAATTTCCACCTCTTCTGAAGTCAATTTTCAAATATATACTTTATTAGAGCAGTGTACATTTTGTTTTCAAATATGTTAAACACGTATTCCTCATTTTTTAGTCCTAATCTTACATAATTTCAGTCTTTCTGAATTCTCTTATTTTTTTCTAATCAGACATTAAATAGTATAGTTGTTTTATAATTATTTGAAAGAACCAGATTTGCATTTATTAATTCTCCATTATACCTAATTTTTACTTTCCTTATTTTCACTTTCTATCTTTTTTTACTGTTCCGTCTTTTATTTTGAATTATTTTATTGTCATTTTTCTTGTATCTGAGAATACTATTTTTTATATTTTTAAATAATAAATGAATTTTTAAGAGAACACATTTTTCTCTAACTGCAGTTTTTATTTCTGCTGCATTTGTTACAAAATAGCTTATCTGCATTTATTATTCCTTTTAATTTTTACTTTGATCAAAAAGTTCTATAATAAGGACTACTTTTTAATTTCCAAAATGACTATAATGTTGATAATATTTTAACAATATATTTTCCAATTTTATATTTTATTAATAGACAAAAGATCTTAGATTGTCAGGTTTCTAAAGAATGGCTTAAATATCTTTATTGTGAGTGCTTACATGATCAATTCTCATAATTATTTTGTGCCCATATGAAACATAATAATTATTATACAGTGGAGGTAACTGAATCTGTGTATATATATAATTATATTATCTATATTTACATAATTTTATTTTTAGAAGACTTGTCAAATCAGACGGGATTACATTGATTGCTTATGCCCTAATTGTATTTTATGAGTTACTATTTTCATTTCTCATAATAGTTTTTCCATATATTTAGCTACTAACTTGTTTGGTAAACATAGAATTATGGCATATATTCTTAATAAATTGTTCATTTTTCATTATTCAATGTTTCACTAAAACCTATTATATGTTTTATTTGTTTTCCATTTTGTCTAATATTAGTCTAAGAAGTTCTGATTATTTTTTAATTTGTATCTGCTTGGAAGTTTGAGATTTTAATTTTACAAGGAAGGCAATATCAACCTAAGATTGTATGTTTAGTGGCACACTATTAACCTAAAGTCTGTGCCCAAAGAAAACTGTCCTGAACTCATTAAATTGAAATAACCAGTATTGTGACAAGATCTCTATTGGAGGTCTCTATAGTTTCCATTTTTTAGCAACCATTGTTTTTACAATGCATGGTAGAACTGAATCATTTAACTCACACACGGTTTGGTAGAGAAAATTAAAACAGTGGAAGACACCTGGAAAATCCTGTCCCTCATTATGGAATTAAATACACAGGTGAATTGTCATCAATCCAAATTAAAACACTTTAAGGAGCATTATTACAAGGAGTTTGGTGAAGATTAGCTTGGATATCTATAATAATCCAGATCAGGGAAGATTTGCTTTAGCCAGTGTGAAAATTGGAGTTAAATGTCATTATGTTAGCTTTATGTCTTCAGCACAAAATGCTAGTCAACAGCAAAAAACATAGGTGAAGAACCATATCCCCTCTAGGGAGTGTTTCTGCTTAAGTTTTTAGAGCTTCAGATGTATTTAAATCTTAATCATCAACATGAGTTACACATTTTTTATTATCTTGTATTTTCACCTTAGGAAAGAAATAAAAAAGGCTATACCTAATTGAGCACATAAATGTGCAGATCTTGTGCTCCAAATTTCAGAGAGCAGAATCAGAATGGCCAAACTAAATCCAGTCGTCAGTGATTATTTAGAATTAGTCACATAATGTATTCTATTGCTCAATATTGACACGGAATCAGACTTGAAAAACTAAAAGATGAAAACCTAACACATGTAGTTGAAAAGATAGGTGAAAATCTAAGGTGAACTCTTATAAAATGTCTATTACAGTTTGGGTGAGTTTCCAGAAGGGAATTTAGTTATGCTGTACTCAATTGCCTAAACCAGCTAACTTCTTCAGTATGCATCTGAATCCACAACTGACGTGAGTTGGGAAATATGGGAGTAGGCAATAACCGATAATGACCTAAGAGGACTAGAGTGAGGTTCTTCTTATTTTAAAGTAAGATAGCTTCAGAATGCAGCAAGTAAGAAAACCTAAGAAATTAGTCACGGGTCAGAGCCTTTGAATCACAATCTAGTAACTGAATAAGACATCCTAACTGGAGGACCCAGAGCAGTTGTCTAGAGCTGAAGAGATCAGAAGGGCAGCAAGTAGGTGTCCACAAAACAAAATGCATGCCTTCAGCAGGAATCATGTACCCAACAGTAAATGATTAATCTTCAGAAACCTGGAGGGAATTAATGTTAGAAGACCAAAGCTGTGAAATGACTGGTGAATTGGGCCCTACGTCAAGGATGTATTTTGTATTTATTTGTAAAAATAAGAATTTCACTCCAACCATGTTTTGTTGTTGTTGTTGTTGTTTATTTGTTTGTTTGTAAGGATGAGGTTCCTGAAAAGAAGTAAGAAAATTTCAGTTTTCTTTTGCGATGAGAGCAAATTTATTGGAGAATAGAAATTAAATGCCTTAGTTCCATGATAAGATAGTTTCCTGACAAAGGCAGAATATTTGAGGGAATTTTCCATTGCATGCATAACCTGCCCTATCCTTTACCAGGTTAGTACAGTCTTACTTTGTTCTCTAGAATTACCTCGTCACTCCAGCAACACTATCCCACCTGCACCTGCCAATGAGTTCTCATGGGCCTCTCAGAGCACAAGAGGCAGTCACATTATCTCATCTCAGGCCAGGGAACGGGCAGGACAAGTAAGAAGAAAAACACACAGAGTAGCCCGATTCTACTATATTTCTGAAAATTTTTGCTTGCTACCCAAAGTAGAGTTTTCATGATTCCTATAAATAGCAATGATTTAACTTGCTGACATGTCTATCACTGTAGCCTGACTCTGTAGTTCCTGTTCAACTTTATCCCTCCTCAGTGATAATTATTATTATAAATTATTACTATTATTGTTATCCTCACTAAGCACTTCTTTTTGGTTATTGAATCATCACTGGGCAGATTCCTGGCTTTATATTTTACTTACATAATATTCATTCATTCATTAAACATACTTTTGGGCTTTTGTGTGACATGACTCATGCAACATATTTTTAAAAATGCAAATATTAATTAGAAATAAAACTACATGATGTGAAACAAAAATATTTAATATTAGATCAAAATATAGAGATAGAATCCATAGCAGCTTATATGTCATTACTTCACTACTCAATAGAAGAACCAAGGAAATATCTATAAAAATAAATAAAATTATTAGAAACTATAATGATTTATAGGATTTGGAGATGTAAGGATGAAATATAGAAATAATTTTGCCGGTAGAATAGTTAGAAGGAAATATTGCAGGTTCTATGGAAAAAGAAGTTAGTGGCTCACTTCTTCCATAGGGAAATAATGTTGGAAGGATTTTTAAAGGCTTAGCTAAGACAGAAGTCTTTCAGGCCAATAAGCAATATTGTTTGTATAAGTTTCATACATATTTCTTGTACTGAAAGCAGGTTTCATAATAGTGTCTGAGCATCCAATATACTCCAGGGATTCTGATATACTGAAACCTGCAGTGAAGATCAGACGGCTATTGGGTTTTGTTTTGTTTTACTTGCTCAGTTTCTTAATACAGAGCAAGTAGTAAGAACATTGATTGAAATGTTTATGTCTATCTTTATTGTTAGCTATTCGAATTATTTTTCTTCACTAATCAAATACATAAATGAGACTAAAGAGTAGAAAGATATTCTTTTTTATTTTTCTCTTAAGAAAATAGTAATGGCATCTTTAAGAATAATATATTTCAAACAGAAATAGTTAATGAGAAATAAATTATGTTTTGCACAGGTCATACTTAGAAGTCATCTACTAGCTTCTAAGAATGTCAGATAGTTCTTCATGTTTGAAATACTTACCAATTTTATAGTCACCACTGGAAAAAAACAGCTTCATATATATCACTTGCATGCGCTAATGTCACTGTCTAATAATTCTACACGAAAAGCCACTTCTATATAAAAAGCCACTTGCATCTGGCAATGATGCAGAAGTCTCATGACAGTCAGCAACATTCTGGATTCATTAATGACAGCTTGCCATGGATGTTGGAAATATATTTAATAAAAAGTCCATGATAAAAACTGAAGAGAAAAAGATAAAATCAAAGAAAAATGTAGAAAATCACACCTCTAGCAAGATAAATAACTGCCAGATCAAATCAAGATAAATAAACTGGCAGATCAAATAAAATGGGCAATTTAAAGTCCACTGTCAACAGAAAGAAAAATCATGCATGTATGTACTTTTCAGCAATAGTTTTTTTTAAATTAAGAATTGCTAAGAATATTTCTGAGAAGAGTCTATTCTGACATTGCTAAATTGCTGTATAATAGCAATGGGATTATAAAAATTGATTTTTTGCTTAATATTTAAAAAATAGTGTTCCTTATTATTTTTAAGACATCAAGAACATTGGAAGAAGAGGAGGAACTCATTTTCTGTGGCTTCATATTTCCTTGTGATTAGACCCATTACAGTCACTTCTCCCTATCCTTCTCACTCTACTCCTCCCCATGGCAGGAGACAAGAGTCATCAGTTTGGTGAGCTGAGAAGAGAAACTGAGTTTTTTTGCACAGCAACTTACTTCCTCCAATTTTTTGCATCCTGCTGCTCATGAGACGAGGTATCCTCCAACTTAGTATGGGCAAAAATAGATTCAATTCAGGCAGTGTTAACATTCACTTTGATGAGATTTAAGTCATACTTTTCAGTACAGCCTTAATGATTAGCACAGGTAAAACTGTCATGTCAAAATACCTGCCTCCTGCCTCCCGAATTTCTCTCAGTCATTTCTCAGCATGAGCAGAGCAGAAGGAAAATTGTGTATTGATGCTTTCAATTCAAAGAGAATGCACTGAAGCATGGCTAGTTGCCCTTATATCACTATGTATTTGGACTGCTACACAAAGAAGGAAAACAAATCAATGATAAGGTCCCTTTGTACCCCCCAAAATGAAACTACTGTGCTGCTAACTCAAAGAGGACAAATGTGACTGAGTTCTGCAAATACTTTTAAACTAATGTAATATTTAATTTACATACCTCCTAAATAATGCCACACATCAACAACCATCTGATCTTTGACAAACCTAAAAAATAAAACAATAAAGAAAAGATTACCTATTTAATAAATGATGTTGGAAAAACTGGCTAGCCATATGCAGAAAACTGAAACTGGACCCCTTCCTTAGACATCAAACAAAAATTAATTCAAGATCAATTAAAGACTTAAACATAAGACCTAAAACCATAAAAAACCCTAGAAGAA